>JASDQU010374830.1:89723-100788 GCA_032191745.1 Picea mariana | reverse complement strand
ACAGCAAACCATAAGAACGCAGGTTGATAACGGAGTTCGACACAATGTTTGCCTACGTCTCCGGGCCTTTTTCCTGTGGGGGAGGCTTCTTTATTTCTGCTCAAGTGCTCAAAATTACATCTCAGCAATGCCCAAAGGCTACAAGACTGATCTGGTCTTGTTGTCCCAGATCTCAGGAACCCTGCAAAAGAAACGGCATGCCCAACTGATGCTCCAAGCTCCCAGAAACGATCTGACAGCGTTTCCACCTCAAGGGCTTCCCTGCAACAAATTGACTTTCGCTTGGCTTTCCAACAGCATAACTCTGCAAAAATGACTGTCCCTTGGCCTCAAACATGCCTGGTTTATATAGCAAAGGAGTTGGTTTCTCATCCCCAAATTCCTCCAAGAATCTGGCCTCCAAAAAAGCCCAATATCCCCCAAAATTGGAGTAAATCTGCTAAAAATGGCATAATTAATTGATAAAAAAAACCAATTCTAACAACCAAAAACCCACTTTGCTAAGTTTTAAATCAAAATAGGGCGCAGGCCCCCTGATCGGCGCGCGCTCCTGGTCATGTGCATCGGCATGTGGCCACGCGCCATAGCGCGGGCCACCTTCTCGTCCTTCAGCTCCGGTTTTATTGGCCATTTTCACGGGACCGTGGCTTAGTGTTATAACTCCCGCGTTTTGTTTTAACCCCGGGTCACACGGCAATAGTATAGAACCGCGGGTTCAACGGTATAACCACCCCGTATTATATGCCGACGGTTATGTAATGGCTCTGTGTTGTTGTTTACGCCGAGGGTCGGGGCTAAGCCCCGACCCTTTTTGCCGCCAACCAAAATTCAAACCAAAATTAAAAACATTATCCGCCGATTGTTAAACAAGCTTCAACCACCGGCGCCGTGGCTAGCCCAGAGCTGTCGGTCCTTTGCCCTACCGACAGGTCTTGGTTTCGAATCCCGGTAGAACCAACCAAAATTTTTACAACATAGCCAACGAACCAATAATGGGGTGCCACGTGGCAGCCCAGGATTGGGCCACGTGGCACCCTTACCAACTAACCGTATGATGACACGTGTCAATCGGCGATTGGTCCACGTGCCCAAACCGTACTGCCACCTGTCAGCCCTGTCACCTGCCGCCGCACTGCCACATCATGCCACGTGTCTGCTCCGTCAGCGTGCCACGTCAGCTGCTGACGTCATCCTGCCACGTGTCACCCTATGAGTGGTGACACATGTCACCTCAACATTGGTCCAATCGTACGCCAAATATGCCAAATCCGCCTGCCACGTGTCACCTTCCTGTGCTGCCACGTGTCATCATCCGATGCTGCCACGTGTCGTGTTCTGGTACCACCACGTCACCGTACGAACATGCCACATCAGCTGTATGGACTGACACGTGTCTGTACGGACTGTACGGATAGGTACAGTCAGCATCCAAAATTTTGCCTGTTTGTCTTGGCGGACAGAATGCGATATCTTCTCCATACGGACTCCGTTTGACATAAAAATTATACCACCGGAATTAGGAAGACGAGACGGACGCAATGGCACAGTTTTCGTCGCATTCCGAGAACTTTCATTTTTGAGCATTTTTCAAGCCTTATCAGGCTTCTGGATCCGTTTTCGGATCATTATATATTGGTGTTGCTAATTTAAATTGTGTTAATGTTAGTTGATTTGTAATTAATGTTTAAATTGTAATTCTAGACTTGCGAATTAGATTGTTATTAAGGTTAATTTAGAATAGCAAATTATTAACTAGTAGTAGTTTGGACTTGCTAAATTTGGATATGGGATAAATGTTAAATGATATATAGTTATTGTCTAAACTTGTAATTTGACTCGCTAAATTAGATTTGTATATCATGTTAAGTTAGGTTGGTAAATCACTGACTTTTGTAATTTAGACTGGTTAAATTAGACCTGTATTTAACGCTAAATTAGATTGTAGTTTTGACAAAATTAGACTTGATAAATGGTTGGGTGGTTGTCGAAGTCGTGTATTGGCTTGTGTTCTTCCCTTGTTGTCATCTTCTTGTGTCCTGTCTACCTGTTGCATGGGGTATGAGTGTAGCCTTCTGGTCAGTATTCAACTCTAAAACGTTAGAGTTATCCAAAGTCCTTGGTCTAGATAGGATGTGTCGCGCCAAGGTTATAGTCACGTTTATCCCTTGGGAACGACATGATGCCTGATGAGGGGATCATTGTGTGCCCTAAGGTATAGAGGTGCAGGATAACTTGGCCGAGGTCGGTGCATTCCATGTGGGCATTGTTGGCTGATGTGAGTTGCTATTAGCACTTAGGTTGTTATGCCTTCGTACCTTTGGTTCGCGCACCTTGATGTTCTATCATTTGGTCATCAAGGTTGTTGCGTCGGGTTGGGGATGTTATCCCTTAACTTGTAGGCGTGGTCTTGTTGTGTCAGGTGGGTAGTCGTTTCTATACTTAGATCTATGCCTGTTTCGCCCTACTGCTCGTTGTGCTAATGCTTGAGTCGTCATTGTCTGTTGCCTGATCTTTTTGAGTTGTGTCGTCATCTTCAGGTTGGACCATTAATTGTTGTTTTTTGTTGTGTTCGTGTCCTGCTTATAAAACAAATAAAATAAACGCGCTTGCATGTGTCGTGTAAAGTCATAATGCAGGGTTGTTACATTTGGTATCAGAGCAGGTTCAACCCACGACTTGGGATCACTACGACTTTCGTTGATATGATTTTGGTTATAATGTTTCTTATTGAGTTGACTTGTATTCGTGTAGGTAATCATGGTTATAAGACGCGACGGAGGCAGACGACAGGGTGCTAGGGGAGGAGGTGCGATGCCTCCAGTAGCATCCATGCCTGAGGGGTCTGACCCCCAGGGAGACGAACAGGTTGTCAGGCAGGAGCAGATATCGATGGGTGATGTGGTTGGAATGATGAGGTATTTTCAACGAATGTCTGAGGCACTGATCAACCATTTGGACAAAGATGAGGCCAGGGCGCTGGCACCTCTTGAGGGTCCACCGCGCGCTCCAGTTGGTACTAGTAGCATTCACCGTGAACTCAAGAAGGTCAAATTTCCCAAGTTCTTTGGTGCCCCAGATGATGCAGCCACCGAGGCATGGTTGGAGAATATGGCGATGTGCTTTTCACTTCGTGACTATACCTCCAACATGAAGGTCCGCATGGTGGTCTTTCAACTGAAGGGGAGTGCTCTTCTATGGTGGAAGATGCTCCTACCATAGATGAACATGGTCGTTGAACACATGTTACGGGAACTGTTTGAGGAATGGTTCCGAGAGAGGTACCTATCAGAGAAATTCATTGAGCGTCATCTCAATGAGTTCAACGCCTTACGATAGGGCGACCGCACGGTGCCCGAGTACGAGGCCCATTTTATGGAGCTGCTCCAGTATGCTTTGCATCTTAATATTGAGAAACTTAAGGCCAATAGGTTTGTGTTTGGCCTTAATCACAGCATACATAAAAAGCTTAGGATTCTGATGCCTCAGACCTTGCATGATGCCATCTAGAAGGCCCTCATAGTAGAGGAGGAGCTTATCAGCGGGGGTTAGAGTAGGAATCTAGAGAGACCAATAGGGAAGGTGTCATCTGGTGCACAAAAACATCAGACACCAGCCAGACATATGCCAGGATATCGTGGCTTCCAGAGGGGATCCACTTTCACTACACCTCGACGACTGACACCTCAGCAGTAGACACCTTATCGAGGAGGACAACATCAACAACAACGTCGACCGCAACAATAACAATTTAGGCATGTTCAACAGAATAGACCAGGATTCCAGGCCGGTGGGTTGTCATATTCTACTTCGGGTACCAGGAGTATTGGACCAAATAAGGGGTGTTGGATGTGTGGGGAGCCACACTACCAGCGCGACTGCCTAGTGGAGAGGACTAGAGCATTTGAATCAGCCATACCCACTACCGTGGGATATTTGGGCAAGGCCCATCGAATTCATGCAACGGTGAATAACCGCCAGGCAGAGCACCATTCGACTGTGCTCGAGATGTCAGGTATCGCCACTGACCAGACCCTTAGTATTTTGATAGATCGTGGTGCTACTGAGAGTTTCATTTCTGGTATAGCGCTAAAAAGGATTAAGGTAAAGACAATTGAACATGACGATTTTAGCTTCGCAGAGATGGCTTCTGGAGCCAAACAGAAGGTTGGACACAAGTTTACGGGATGTATCCTTAACTTGGGAGAGTTTGTCACCAGGGCCAACCTGTACATCACGAGCTTAGGATCTTATGACATCATGATCGGTATAGACTGGTTGGAATTGCATGAGGTGATACTCAAATGTAAGATGAAATGATTGAGCTTGGTCGATGAGGAGGGACAAAGATGCATGATTGTAGGACGAAACCAGGGATTTTCCCTGAGGTTCATCTCTTCCTTGTAGATATGGAAGAGCATGTGCAAGGGATGTAATATTTATGCGATCCTTGCGTTAAACGAGAAGGGAGTAGCGGAAGGTCTAGAACACCTTCCTGTGGTGAGGGAGTATGTAGATGTCTTCCCAGAGGATTTACCTGGGATGCCGCCAGAGAGGGAATTGGAGTTTACTATAGAACTAAAACCGGGGACTGAATCGATGGCGAGAACGCCTTATCGGATGTGAACCCTGAATTTACAGGAGTTGAGAATGCAACTGAAGGAATTGCTAGACCTGGGAATGATACGTCCAAGTGTGTCACCGTGGGGTGTGCCTGTTATTTTGATACAAAATAAGGATGGGTCATGGAGGCTCTGCATTGACTACTATAAAATTAACAAGGCAACGATCAAGAATCAGTATCCATTGCCAAGGATATATGGTATGTTTGATCAGATGAAGGGTGCAATGGTGTTCTCAAAGTTGATATACAATCGGGGTATCACTAGATACAGATCAAAGAGGATGATGTCCCTAAGACTGCCTTTAAGATGAGGTTTGGACATTATGAGTTTACTATTTTATCGTTTGGACTAACAAACACCCCAGGGGTATTTATGAGTTTTATGAATGGGGTGTTCCACGAGTACTTGGACAAGTTCATCCAAGTATTCATTGAAGACATTTTGATTTATTCTCAGACAATAGAGGAGCATGACGAGCACTTGCACTTGGTACTACAGTGTCTGTGAGAGAACAAATTGTATGGGAAGTTGTCCAAATTCTCATTTTATCAATCGAGGATTCACTACTTAGGGAATGTCATCTCCGATGAAGGTATCGCCGTGGATCCAACAAAGGTTGAGGCTATTATGGAATGGCCTACACCGACGAATGTCTCAGAAGTATGTAACTTCATGGGTTTAGCAGGATACTATCGATGGTTTGTCGAGGGATTTTTGAAGATAACAAATCCTATCATAGAATTGCAGAAGAAGAACAAGAAGTTTGTTTGGACCGAGAAATGCACAAAATCATTTCAGAGGTTCAAGGAGTTGTTGAAAACAACACCGATACTAAATGTCTCTGACATGGACGCAAAATTCTTGGTATGCACTGACGCATACAAGGAAGGCTTAGGCAAAGTCTTGATGCAAGACAGTCGAGTGATCGCTTACATCTCGAGGAAACTGATAAGGCATGAGGAGAACTACACGACACATGATTTGGAGTTGTTAGCCATCATATATGCCTTGAAGGTTTGGAGACACTACCTTGTTGGATGAAAATTTGAACTAAAGACAGACCACTGTGAACTAAAACACATCTTTACGCAAAGCGACCTGAATGCGCGACAATGACATTGGTCAGAATTGCTTAGAGAGTACAACTTCGAGATTACTTACATAAAATGAACAATGAACAGAGTGGCAGATGCATTGAGTAGGAGACCACGCATATTTTTGATGTTGCCTCTTTAGACGAATCTATGTGAAAATATTCTAAATTTACACCATGATGATGATTGGTACAAAGAGGTTGAGGGTTTTATTGGAAAAAACACAATGATGGTACCAATATTTGAAGGATTTACGTTTGACGACGATGGATTATTGATGTTTAAAAATCGGATTGAACGATGAGTTGAGGATATTGATCCTATGAGAGGCTCATAGAGAAGTCTACATGGCTCACCCGGGAGTCACAAAGATGAGGGCAGACCTTAAACCCTTATTCTTCTAGAAGGGAATGAAGGAGGACGTAGTAAACTATGCGACCAAATGTCTAGAATGTCAGTAGGTAAAGGCTGAACATAGACATACAACAAGATTACTACATCCACATGTTTTTCTGGAATCGAAATGGGAGGTTATTTCGATGGATTTTATTGTTGGATTGCGACTGATGACAAGGAGACATGACTCGATTTTCATAGTAGTAGACACTCTGACGAAGAGTGCTCATTTTATTTCTGTGCATATGACGTATCAAGAACCTGACATAGTTATAGTTTTCATCAGTGAGATTTTGAGGCTGCATGGCATGCCTAAGAGGATTATATCCGATCAAGGATCGATGTTCACTGGATGATTTTGGACGAGTTTCCAAGAGGCCTTGAGAACCCAACTTAAATTCAGTACTGCGTATCACTCGAAGACTAATGGGGAGACCGAACGAACGAACCAGACCTTGGAGGACATATTGTGCATGTACTTTATGGACCAACAAAAGTGTTGGGAAGAATTCTTGCCACTGATAGAATTCGCTTATAACAATAGTTACCAAAGCACCATTAAGATGGTTCCTTTCGAGTTTCTTTATGGGAAACCATGTCAAACTCCTTTGAGTTGGGATCGGCTTGAGGATAGGGTCCTGGTGGGACCAGAATAAATCCAAGAAATGGAAGAGAAAATGAAAACAATAAGACAAAGGATTAAGGAAGTGCAGGATAGGCAAAAGAGTTATGCCAATGCACACTGTGTCAACTGTAGTTACAGGGTTGGAAATTGAGTCTTCTTGTGGGTTAAACCGCATAAGAGTTCAATCAAGTTTGGAAAGGGAGATAAACTCTCTCCTAGGTTTGTGGGACCTTTCAAGATCGTGGAAATAAAGGGGCCCGTGGCCTATCGACTAGGCTTGACTGATTCCTTGAGGTGTATGCACGATGTTTTTCATGTATCTGTTTTGAGACATTATATTAGTGATCCTACACATGTTATTGACATGAGTTCCTTGCAGGTATCGGATGAGGGGGCACTCACAACTGAGCCAATCCGCATCCTGGATCATCATGTTCGAAAGCTACGATGTCGAACAGTATATCAGGTTAAGGTCCAGTGGGACAACTATAGTCCACACTCGGCTACCTGGGAGGACGCATATGATATGCACCATCAATTTCCATTTTTTATTGATAGATATAATTATGATACTGTGATACACATTATTTCGACACTTTTATACTGTGAAACTTTGGGACGAAGTTTAGATCAAGAGGGGGTTTATGTAACATCCCACTCTTGCGTGCACTGAACAAACTTATTCTTTGAGGACACTTGCTCGCAAGTGATCGAGATTAATATACTTTTGGGTAATTGATTTATGATTATGAGGCGTTATACATTGATGACATGTTATTTGGCTGCATTGACATAAACAGGTGCTATTGACTCGATTTTACTGAGTGTGTAGGATTTTGGACCTCAAGGATGCAGAGGCATCGATGGAACCCTTTGGACTCCGGATTGAGGTGGGGAGTGAACCATTGGGGTTTGATTGTTTTATGTGTGATATTAGTGCATATGATTAGATGATATGATATGGATATATTTTTGACATGATTTGTTGATGATGCAGGCTGACGATAGCTTTTTGACCAGACTCACATGTGGAGTAGAGGGGTCACGCACAACTACCAGAGATGTTGAGGGAGAGGTGTGGACAACAATCTTGCCACAACCTACTAGCACTCTCATCGTGGCTCGAACTGTAGGTTAATGATTACCTAGTTCGAGAAGACCCACGATGCCGTGAGGGCCGACTGTGACAGTCGCTCACGATCATTCTAAGGGGTGCGCAATAAGGTAGGGGCCTTATTCCTTAGAGGCCCTTAGTCTCCCACAAGATCACTTGGAGGAGTATTGACTCCAGGGGTTTTTGATGTCTACCAAGTCAGTCAAGAGGCGAGTGGCACCCTTGGAGAATGTGGTGCATCCCGAAGGGCACGTTGCGCAAGAAAAATGTAAAGAGGCGAGTGGAACCCTTAGAGCACATAGTGCGTCCTGAAGGGTACGTTGCACAAGAGAAACATAAAGAGGTGAGTGGCACCCTTGGAGCACCTAGTGTGTCTTGAAGGGCACGCCGCATTGTTATTTAATAATTGGATAAACCTATATGGCTTTAGGATGAGTAACGTGCTAAGGAAGATTAAAACTTTTCCCCTAATAAAATGTCGCCCAGCCTGGGAAAATAAAGTCTAGGTCTAGATTATACTTGTGATAAATTTTTATCTATTTATTATATATATAATAAATAATAATGATAATCTTCATTAATCTTGTGACAAGAAGGGGGTAAGCAATTAAAATGATTTATAAAAATCTTTTGGGATAAAATTTTAAAAGGGGAAATAATTGTTTTACTATATTATGCTAATTAGAATTTATTGATTAAAAAGAAAAAGGGAAAAAGGGTAAGTTTATGCACATGCCTTTTTGAGTTTAAATAAAAAGGGGAAATAGGGAAATCTAAAATAATTAGGAAACTAGGAAAATAGGAAAATATAAAAAGAAAGGGGAAACACAAGGAAAAAACAGATAGTCTAACTTAGTAAGGTATCTAGCATTTAATAACTTTCTAATTTAAACTCAACTAGTAATTTAATAAGGGGGAAAGTCATTAAAACTTGTAATGGGATATGGGTACACCTAGGAGCGATTCTAGGAGTGCCTTTAGGTGAGTGAGGGAAATAGGAGTAATTAATTAATTAATGAAATTAATTTATGGAGAAATGAAGGGGATGGGTGACACTTGTACGGGGAGGATTATTATGAATTAAATTAATAAACAATGAATTAAAATGGGTTTTGGGAAGGTTTTTGACTTCAAAACTCTATATAATGGAGGGAGGAGAAGGATGATGGATCTCTTCTATTTTGTGTAATGTTACACTACAAAAATCTATACTTGATTGAATTAGCTTGTGGGAGTTGGGATACCCATATCGGTGAGGAGTGGTAGCTCGGACTTGCGAGGTGAGCTGAGAGCTAGTTGATTCTCTAGTTAGTGTGCATGGCTCCTTTGCGGATCGGGGGGCTAAGGGGGAAAAAGAGTACCCCTAGCGTTGGTTGGGAGGTACCGGTGAAGTCTCATCGGTCGACAAGCGAGAGTTGCATGGAGCACGCAGGACATCAACTCAGAGCGGGTGATTCGGCAATGGTACGCTTCCTTTATTTCTATGTGGTAGATTGTTAGTATGATTTATGCTTTCAATTATGTATGCTTAATCAAGTAAAGAATATGATAGTCTTAGCGTTCTAGTTAATGAATGGAATTTCCCCATAGCCTTAGCTTGATATTGATTTATTTCCCATGGCCTTCGATCCCTGCATGTCTTGACTGTCCCGAGGTTTATTGATTGCGATGATTGCAGTTTATTTTTTCCTTTGTCCCTAGCTGATCATTCCGCGCCTAAGAAGTTGGCCAGGAGCCTGATATATGGTCTTCTCTTTGGCGTTAATAGACCTATGGATCTCAATGCCCTGCTTTTCTGTGCATGGATGATGAGCGAAGGATGTTCCTATCAGCCGTCTACCTATGTTGTTCATCCTTGGATGATTATTGGTCTTGCACCCTGATGTGTTTAATTAACCCTGCAAAATTTGTTTGATGGCGAAGTTTTCTTTAAACTAGGCATTTTTTATATCTCATTGTTCACTCATTTTACACCTCATTTTTATATCTTGTTGGACATTTCCTGCATTTTTATATCTTGTTTTGTTTGCGTGGCAATTGCTAATTCTTTGGCTACACTTTGTTGAATTGGGGGCGAAATTTGCCAGACAAGCCTTTTTATTTCTGGTCAGTTGTTTAGATTGCCAGGTGCTTGACAAAGCTACACGCTTCTTGTTCTAGACAACCAATGTGTATTGATTAAGAATAATTTTACTTCTGGGCGTTTTATTGAATGGTTAATCTAAGTGCATTAAGTTTTTGGATGGTTTAACCTCAGTGAAATTTTGACTGTTTAAACTCAACGATTTGATTTATTAAAGGTTAATATCTATGTTATTTTGACCAGTAGACCAACGTTTTTATCCCTGAGTTACAACGTATTATTACTGAACTCACCAACGTTTTTATCCCAGAATTTACAACGCCTTCCCCGGTAATTTACCACCAAGTTACCTTATTTCAGTGATTGGAGTAACTCATGTTAACTACCACAAATGTTTAACTTGTGTAACAACATTTCCCCCCCTTATTGTGTAGTGTATATGGTTGACTGCGATTGTTGTTGAGTGGATATGTTTTTCCCTTAATTGTTGATTGAGTTTTGTTGTTAATTGGACCACAAATTTTTCTTTAGATGATTGGCTGTGTTTGCTACTGGAATGACCATGATATGGACCAAATTTTTTTCCTTAAATGATTGACTGTGTTTGCTGCTGGAATGACCATGATTTGGACTATGAATTTTCTTTAAATGTTGACTGTGTTAGCTGGGGGAATTACCATGAGTTTTCCTTAAAAGAGTGACTGCATTTTTCTATTCACCTCTGCGTCCCCATGTCTTTTTTTTAACCTGGAGATTTTCCATTAATCCTTGCGATCCACCTCTGCCACTCATATTTATTATCTCTATGTATTCAAGGCGATTTTGGTATGGAGGTGGAAACAAATTACCTCTGCATCTTCACGTCTTTTTTCCAGCCTTGTCCCCCTTTTGTCTGTACTTGATTGTGGTTTGAATGCTCTGGAAACGTTTGGGTGCTTAGCTGGATTCACCGATTTATTTATCTTGTATTGTATAGCTCAATTTTGTATGGGTTAAGCGATTGGTGTAAGGGATAATTCTATATAAAGCTATCTTGTATTTTTGGCAGCCATTTATTTCATGACTGAAATTTATGTTAGGCACAACTCTTTATGATTACAGACAACATGGATTTAGCAATTACCTTGAAGG
>JASDQU010374830.1:73918-89623 GCA_032191745.1 Picea mariana | reverse complement strand
CTCCATAACACATATTCTTAGTATCTCATCAGGTCCCATCTTATATAGCTGACCAACTATCAGTGAAAATTCTGTAGCTTGCACCACAAGCTGTTTCTTCTGGGGAATTGTATACTCACTAGGTGTTATCACCATTTTCAGGAATTGGATGATGTCAACGAAGTGGTCATCAATCATTCTAATGACAAGAAATTGTGCATCTGGCAATGTATCCTCCAAATTGGTGGGTTCTTCTCCATGTTCCAACCTTGACAAGTGGTCAGGGTCCTTGTTGATTCTTCCTGGCTTAACTATGATCTCAAAATCATATTCTTGAAACAACAAGAGCCATCTACATATCCGCCCCCCCAACACTAGTTTATTGACTAGGTATTTCAGCGTGGAGTGATCTGTGAACATTTTAAAGTGTCCTCCCAATAAGTAGTGGTAGAATTTTTGTAGTGCATATACCATGGTCAATCCTTCTCTCTCCGTGGTGGTGTAGTTAACTTTTGCTGTGGATATATTCTTGCTAGAAAAGGCTAATGGGTGATCAATGTCTCCTATTCTTGGCTATGCCAGTATTTCTCCTAGTGAAATAGAAGACACATCAATGTGTACATGAAATTCCTTGCTCCAATCTGGAAAAACCAGAATGGGCGCAATGACCATCTTCTGTTTCAGTGTGTCGAAGATCTACTGGCATTCATCTGTCCACCCAAACTGGAAATCCTTCTTCAGTAGCTTCTCCATTGGTGCTGTAATTTGGGCATAGCCTTTAATAAATTTCCTATAATAGCCAGTGTGTCCTACCAAAGTGCGAAGTTGTTTAACTAAAGTAGGAGGTGGTAAATCAACTATAATTGCAACTTTAGATGGATCAACCAACAATCCCTACTTGCATACAATATGGCCTAATAATACTACAAATGGTGAGAAGAAGATGCACTTCTTCAAATTTAAAGAAATTTGACACTGCTTGCATTTATCCAACATTAGCCTGAGACATTCAATATGTTTTTTCAACAAACTAAATACAGTCCAATCATCAAAATATGCTTCTAAAAATTTATGCAAAAATTCTTTGAACGCTTCAACCACTACCCTAGAAATGATGGATGGGGCATTCTTCATTCCAAATGGCATTATTGTGTATTGAAAGGAGCCCCATTATGTGGCAGACGTGGTCTTATGGAGATCCTCCTTAGCAATTCAGATCTGATGGTATCCTGAAAATCCATCTGTAAAAGAATATACCTCTTGGCCTCCCACGTTGTCTAATACTTCATCAGTGAATGGTGTAGGGAAAGGGTCGTGTAAATAGGCATCGTTCAATTTTATGAGGTACACACATATTCTAATTTCTCTTGTATTCTTGTCTTTTACCACCATAGAGATAATCCATTATGATTCTTCAACAGATTCAATAATCCATGCTTCCAACATTCTGTCGAGCTCAATCTTCACTTTTTCCTTGTATTTTGGATTCAATCTGTAGGGTCTTTGCTTGACCGGTGTCACATATGGTTTCAAAGGTATTCTCATCTCTCCCATAGGTCCTTTGACTCCCTTCATATCAGTGAACTTGGTTGGAAACAAGTCTTGATATTCGTGCAATAACTCTGTAATCTTGTCAATGGTAGAAACATCCCAATAATCTCCGACATTGGAAAGCTTTGGTGTCTCCTCTGTTCCAATATTGACCTTTCTAATATTGATTGGCTGTCCAATGAATGCTAGTTCAACTCCTGGTCCCTCCACATCTCTTTGGCCTTCTATCTCCATGATGTTGACCTTCCTTGGGTCATCATCGTCATCAACATTGATGTTATAGCAAGTTTGCAATTTATGGAGAGGTGCAGTCCATTCATCCTCCTCTGGTTCCATAGGGAGGCTATATGCCTCTTCGAATACCTTATGCCTCACAATTTGTAGTGCTTGTTCTACTGAAGGATATTCACTTTCAAATAAAAAGGTGGTAATTGTTTTTTGAATCATACCTTCCCAATCTGTGGTGATGAGGTACAGTTCCACTTGAAGGTACTAGTTGATAGGGGTCATATCTAGTGTATCAATGAATCTGTGCACCCATTGTTCTCGAGGAATATCTCTCCATGCCTCTTTATAGCTTTGCGCATGGTCCTTTGGGTAGCTTTGACCAGTATACCTTCACAGCTTACTGCTTGTGCTGAAAACCGTCCTGTCATCAAGGTTCGACATTGTGTCCAGTCTGTGATGTTTCGTTTGTGCATCCCCCACCATCTTGATGGTGTAGCTTTTAGGGCCTCATCCATTGCCAACAATCACTATTGTGTTGGTACACTTGTTTCAAAATCTGAAAGGAAGGTTTCTAGGGGGTTCAAGCCATCAAATGTAGGTAAGTTACTCACTGTTATGCCAATCCAATGAACTTCTCTGGTTAATCTAGCACATCTTCTGGTAGAGATTTCATACATCTGGTTCTTCCAGTTCTCCAACACTTCTTCCGAGTCTGATGAACATGCACTGTCACTTCGCTAGCTTAGATTCTCATTGGCTGTAAGATTGATATAATCCTGTTGTCTGGCTATTAGTTTGTAGATGTTTTCCAATTCATATGCATGGTCCTGTGCTCTATGTAACGTTGAACCTCATCTGGATCTAAGGGTGCAATGACCCTAAGGCCATCTCTTTCAAAGCTCATACATTTTTTCTTCAAATCAACAATAGTAGTGTTGTTGAAGGCCCAATCGATTCCAAGCAATGCAGGGTAAGGGCAACTATCATCAACAATTTCAATTACCTCAAAATCTGCAATGGTTCTAACTTCGTCGATGTCCACAGGGACATGCTCCAATCATCCAAATGGGATGAAAGCTTGCTGATTAGGCATGCAAAGTCTGATAGGGGAATATATCAGCTTGGGTTTTCCCATCAGTGCCCAAGTTTTCTTCGTCATGACATTGACCTCTCATCCTAAGTCGAGGACCACATAGTCTATATCATATTCTCCTATCTGAGCATTCAGATGTAATTGTTTATTTGTTCTTCTCTTCTTGCCAATTTGGTGTACTACCTTATTCAGTAAGGGGTCTATCTTCCCTAGCTCATATTGCCTGATTAAGTTCTGTAGTTCTTGCACAACGTTCCCATCCTGGATTAACTCAAGACAAGTGTACAAAAATTCGATGAGTTTACTTACCTCTTTTCCTTCTTTATGCGCAGTCGACTCGTCAAATGCCCAAGGAATTACATACTCTTTTATTTCTGGTCGTGTTTTTGATGAGGACCCTTGGTCTCTCTTGAACTCCTGTCTTGCTTCCTCAAAGATTTGTCTTTCTTTCTTTGCATCAAAAGCCTGAGTCTTCTCCACAACTTTCTTGATACCTGAATCTTATTCGATCTTTCTTTGGATTGTTATATCCTCTCCTGTAGCAGCGCCTCCTCAAGTAATAACAACGACTCTAGGGTCTGTTCCGTGAGGCTCATCATATATCAGTTGTACTTGAGGGTTCTGCTGGGGTCCTCGTCTTTACTGAAGCTTGGCTAGTAGCACAAGGAAGTCTTCAATAACATGCTCAAAGGAGTTGCAATAACTACAGGTGGTGCAAGGGTTCTGACAGTCCCTCGCTAGATGTCCTAGCTGTGCGTAGTTGTAACATATTATTTTTCCTTGGCCTCAACCCATACCTCCTCCTCGTCCTTGTCCTCTATATCCACTACGAGGATTGAAAGTTCCTCTTCCTAGGGAATTGTATTGCACATTGTTTCCTTCTTGGTGCACTTCACCTTGGATATTTTATATATCTCTTTATCTTTCATGCATCACGTCAAAGGCCCTACAATCTCTCTCATCATTCCCTATGTTCTAATAGAATGTGAAATACTAGTTTTTGGGTGTTTGAACATACTTTTTCATATAGTAGCACTCACCAGGGCGATGTCAGTTTCTACATACTTCACACCAGGGAAGGTTAACTTGCTTCAAGGGGATCAGTGCTCCTGAGGATAAATATTCATGAAACAAGGGACAATTTTCCTTATCATGACCTTTGGATCTGCATATTACACACCAAATATCTTGTCTTTTGTCCTTCCCCTTGTTCTTCTTCATATCCTCGACCTGTAGAGACAAACTACTCAGCAGGCTCAGGATTTGGCTCATGCTTGAGCTAGATTCTCCCATAGGTGTTGATTCAAGCTTCATGGCGATCTCCATAGATTCTGCATGTGATGCAATATTATACTGCATCAAGGGAAATCTAATATGCAGTAGAAGGGAAACGATGAACCATTCCTTGTTCTATTCATCTGAGATCTTAAAATTCAATCTTTCGGTTAAGGTTTTGAATCTTTGATCAAACTCCCAAACAGGTTTGGTGACCTTTTGCTTGATATCCTTCAGTTCTGTGATACATTGCGACTCCGACTTAGGTTTCTTAAACTATACAACCAGTGCATTCTTGATATCATTCAGTGGCTTAGGCTACCCAAGTCCTTGGACAAGCTTCATGTACCATCTTAACATGTGATCCCTCAGTGTGGTGCTAAACTAGTTTCTTTTAACATCTTCATCAATAATGTTTTTAATGTTCCATACGACTTCACATATGAACCAGTGTTGATCAAGATCTTCAAATCCATCTCCTCTAAATATAGGAAGCCTCATCTCATCTGCCATGGAGCTACCTAGGTTTCCTGTCTGAGTAGACACTGAACTGCTTGTAATGGTACTCTGTGGACTTTGGTGATTCTGACTATTCTGATGGTTTAATGTTTTTGAAACAACAAGGGGGTCATTAGTACTTACTTCAGTAGTTTGTGCAGTTCTTGAGGTTTCTGGCTTGCTTTGGCGAAGCTCTTCAACTTTCCCTTCTTTTGTTCCGGTGGGTTCTGAATGTTCTTCTTCTGTCAGATCTACCTCTTACCCACTATAGAAACCCTCTTCTCCATAGTTTTTCTTAAATAGGTTCTCAAGGTGAACCCCTCTGAATAATCTTCCGCTGCGTGTATGTCCAACTTCCATGTCGTTGTCGCTGTTCGAGTTTTTGAACATTAGCTTTTTCAGGTCTAGCCAATCTACTGTGTGTTCAAGATGTGGTTTTCATGCAAGAGCATCTTGATTCTTAACTTCAGAAAATGCAAGAATTTCCCTCTGGGTCCTTTGAAAAAGTATCTCTCGGCTTAGCTATACGATTCTACTCTATTAACAACAAATTCGGTGATATAACCTCCAATGGTACTATCAAACCAATAATCTACAGCTCTGGATACAATGTTATCAACTCTCTTAGCCCTTTGTATCGGGGCTGATGTCCAAGACATAGGGGGTCTAGATCTAATCTCAAACTGTGTATCAGCTAATCTATCCAACCACTCGTGTAGCTCCTGATGGATTCCTCCAAAGAAAATCTCATGAATGTCGGTGAAAATGTATCTTTGTAGCCAATATTCAGTACTCAGTTTAGGGTTCTTATTCTGGGCTTCAACGAATTCCCTCTCCTGATATTCTATCCACTTTTGAATCTCTGTCTTTGATGGGAACCACCTTGGCATTCCCTCATGAATATTTATGTCCCGACAACAGAACCATTTGTTGGCATAGGGGCAGACCCGAGGTTCACTCCAAGAGCGCACCAACAAGCCCTAGCTACCAGCCCTTTTGGCAACACCTGTGAAGTAGATGCAGTCTCACCCGAAGCAGCTATGAGGGGGTTGTAGGACAAAGATGTCTACAACCAAAGGAATGTCAAGTGGATCAAGTACAACAACAACTCCATATTCATCAACACTTATCAAGCTAGATATATCCTGCACAATTATAGATCTAATCTAACACAGTAAAGAAATTAACCATATAAAAACAATAGAGATCCAAGCATAAATCACACATACAACACAAGGTATACGTGGTTCACCCTCTCTTTAGGGATACGTCCACATAATTGCGCTTATAATATATTAACATAAAGCCTACAGTTCTGATCTGTGCTCTTAGCTAGTAGATCTTCTCTCTCTTCTTCTACCATCTTGCGCACCGAGCTGCATGACTTGATCATCACACACAGCTGAAGATCTTACAATACCAGGAGGCTCTCGCTCTCAACACTCCCTCTCTCACAGTACAATAATCTCTCAATTAACACTAATCAATATCAATACCCAACAATAGTAACCCCTGACCTAGGTCCTCTTGACCTCTATTTATACATTATAGTTCCTCACTGAAAGCATTAGGTGGAAACCTAGGTGTCAAAAGCCTAATTACCAAAACCCTAGGTGTCTAAAACCCTAGGTCAACTTGACCCACTTTTCCTGGCTTCTTCAGCATGTTTCTCCTTTCTTTCTGTGCGGTGGTAGCGGTGGCTTTCCCCACTTTTTGAGTTGTCCTCAATCCATCTCCCTTGCCGATCTGTCATCCTTGATCTCCTCATCCAATGACTAGATTTTTCGCTCTTTGCTCTGACTTTTCTTCTCTTTTTCTTACTTCGACCCAGTGACAGTCACTATGTCTTCCACGCAGTTCGTGTTTGACCTTTTCTTCCTCGATCTTCACTTTCTTCCATACCCAAGGGCCAACAATAACCAATTTTTTTAAGAGTTGACAATACCATGGAAAGAAGGAATTCACTTCGTTGAATGTAGGAAACACAAATTTGTCCATACTACACCATTCTTGGACAAGAAAGCAAGGAATGCAATTGTGGAAAATTTAGAAACTTTCTCTTTTTGGATGTGGGATAGAATCCGTTCTCAAATATTCAAACATATTCAAGTTTAAAATTAGGTCTTCATCACGATATAACCTTAAATAAGTTTGAATGTACACCATTTAACACAACGACAAACTTATCTAGGGGTTCTATATATTTCAAAATAATTGATCAGAGCGTTGAATAGGAAAGGCTAAACTAAAAATTTGAGAAAACAAAAATTTGATAAAAGTCAAGAACATACATTTATGAATCATCCTGAATGGACACATCCTTCCCTAATCTGGGTGCTTCCTCAATCTCAATCTCCCTTACGAGCACACTCTCAGGTACTCTCTTCTCCACATTAGCCTATATAACACATTTCAAATTTGAAAATTAAAAAAATTATATTTAAATGATTATAACACATTAAATTGAAATTATTTTAAGACATTAAATGATACCTGTGAACTCCCACCCTCTTCAAACTCTCCCAATGAGAATTGAGACAAGATAAGCCAAGTAATAAGAGATGGAATAGATATTTGTGAACAACACAACTAAGAACTAAATCTAGGATTCAATGTGTTCACAATTATACAAAATTATAAATGTTGTTGATCTCTTATTAAAAAGAGTGGAGAAAGAACAACTATTAGAAAAAAACATACCCTATTCAATCCATCTAAATTCAAACTTGTCGAATCAAGTCCCCTACCGACTAGAGATTCATTTAACATATCTCTTGGAGATTCGTTTAACATATCTCGAAACTACAATTAATGACAAGAAGAACTCGATTATTTCTATAGAGGCAAGGATATCTAAATCTAGAACTAGAAGTAAACTATCATAAAATGTGTCAAAATTTTCCTAAATAGAACACATACCAATCTGTAGTTCGGGTCATCATTCTGAATGATCTTCTTCCAACCATCCCGACAAAATTTTTCATACTCCAAAACTTCTTCTACTGACATTGCATCTAATTCCACATCTTTTTTATCAACAAATGTGGCCCGGGAATTGGCTTCCACTCTTTGACGCTTCATGCCAACGTCAACACCATAAAACATAGCTTCCAAATTTTCTCCGATTACAGTCCTGGCCTCTTTGCCAACTTTTGATGTAGCTTGGAACTCTGAAAGTGATGCAAATGCCCCTATTGGGCGAGGTACTAAAGGTTGTGGAGGCCTTGACAATGTCACACTTCAATATGCCCCTTTGCGATCAAATGCATGTCCTTTACTAGTCCCATAATATTTGGATGGTGTAATAGTATAATCAGGGTGCATGTGCAAGACAAAATCTACAAAAAAGTGTCTTACAAAATAGTGTGGAACCTCATCATTCCACAGAAATTTCCCATATGCCACCAAAAATCTGTTATACAAATGTCTGGCAAAGTCAGGGTGCTTAAAATATTGCACCTTCAACATTTTAAGCTTTGGGCCCTCTTTGAAATTGAACATGGAAATGGCGTCTTCTTTTTACTGTCTCCCATTTATCAAGACCCATCACCTCTGACTTTCTCCACCTCATTAGATCGACAAAACTGTTAGTGGTTGGCCCCATCTTTTGATATGCATCCATAAAGTTTTCCAGTGAATGCAAAACAATTTGCAAACTTTGTTTCCTCTCCTGAGGGAGTTCCAAGACCACCAAATCATTTTCCAACCTCTTTTTAACACCTGAGCATCGCTCAAGCGTCATTGCTTGAGTATTCCCTTCCCAGGGAAGTTCATCGCCAACATCTGAAGGATAGGTGGACGTTGGCATGTAATATTTTGTTTCTTCATAACACGACTTCCTAAATCCACCTTCACCCTCTGCACTGAAATTTTAATATTTGTTAAAACCACTCTCATTGTCCTCCCTTGATCTAAATTGATTTCCTACACACACATTTGAATGTAACTTCAAGATTTAACCTCACATAAATTTAAATACAAAAAAATTCAACATAAATAAACAAAATTTAAGAAACTTACCAGAAATAGTCTCTTGTCCAGAGATATTCCCTACATTCTCAGGTGTAGGAGTATTGATGCACAACCTATATAAGAAGTCTGCATCAATATCTCTGGCTTGATCAGGTTCTGCAGTTGATCTATTTATAGGCTCGTTTGAAAATATCCTCTGACGAGATTGTTGTTGATCACTCGGAGCCTCAGTCGAAGAAGGAGATCTTGTTCTTCCTTCTTGATAATGCCTAGAGTATTTGCGAGGAATGTTTGGAGAATATCGTGTCGACATCACTCCTCAATATCTATCCACAATGTAGAGTTTATCAATAAAAATCCAGAGATGTACACAAGTTCAAGTAATTAAAAACACAGAGATAAATTAAAGTTTTAAACAATCAAGACACAGAGGTACTTGCTCATTAGAAGGCGTAAAGACTAGACATTCAACCATGAATCAATCAACTCAAAGATAAGTAAGGGGTCCATAGACAACATGGAAAGTTCTTATCCTTCACTCATCATCCATTCACAGAAAAACAAGGCATTTGAATCTATAGGTCTTTAAACACCAAAGTGAGGGCCGTCAATTCGGCTCTTGGCCGACTACTCAGGCACATACTAATGACTAAAGGGATAAGTGACAGAAGATAAAACCACAAACTTTTCATAATAATCAATAAAACCCACACAAAGAAGCCATTGAAATCAGAAAGTTGGGTTCGCCAAGGGAAATCAATTCACAAAAACAATAAGCAAGTTGATTCATTAAAATTTCCCTATGGTTGGATCCACAAAGACCACATATAATGTAATGCATTAGAATCCCCAAAACAAAGAGTTTAATCGTCATAACCTCACACACCCATGTTTTAATCATAATGAGGTGAAGGTCTTCCATGGACATGGATTATATGCCATTTCTTTAAACTTCCCATTATCATTGTTTAAATGTCATTGAGTTTTAATACTAATTCCTTTATTTTCATGTTAAATGGGATGGGATTGAGGGATGTTTGTATTCCTAATATAAATTAAGATGAGGTGGAGAAGATGCAACTTTTGTGATAATGTTATATTATATAACATATGAACTGTGCAAATGCTATATTATATATTTGGATCACTTGAAAGATTTAAGGACAAATTGTTGGATAGTTGTGGATATAGTTGAACTAAATACATAACCGTGAAATATTGTATGGTCACCTAAAGTTACATAAAGGGACCTAATTTTACTATAAACTAAGGGATTTCCACTAAGGGATACATAAAGGGACCTAATTTTACTATAAACTACTTGGGATTTCCACTAAGGGATTTATACCTAATTGTTACATAAAGGAACCATATTTCCACTGAGGGATTTCTTAACTATAAACTCCCTAATTCCCTTTCTTGATATAGTTTAAGTTTATTTGTTGTTGATTATTAAACCAAACATCATTCAACTCATAGGTTTATCACTCACAATCCACATCAAAGAAGAAGACGCAAAGACTAAACATTCAACCATGAATCAATCAACTAAAAGATAAGTAAGGGATAAACAACATGACAAATTCTTATCCTTCACTCATCATCCATGCACATAAAAGCAGGGAATTTGAATCTATAGGTCTTTAAACATCGAAGTGATGACTGTCGATTCGGCTCCTGGCCGACTGCTCAGGCAAGGACTGATGACTAAAGGGATAAGGGACAGAAGATAAAACCACAATCTTTTCATAATAATCATTAAAACCCACACAAAGAAGTCATTGAAATCAAAAAGTTGGGTTCACTAAGGGAAATCAATTCATAAAACAATAAGACAATAGATTCATTAAAAGTTACCTATGGTTGGATCCACTAAAAAAATGCATTAGAACATTTCTTTAAGATTCCTTAAAATTTCCCTATGGTGGGATCCACAAAGGCCACATATAATATAATGCATTATAATCCCCAAAACAAAGATTGTAATCTTCATAACCTCACAGATCCATGTTTTAATCACAACGAGGTGAAGGTCTTGCATGAACATGGATTATATGCCATTGCTTTAAACTTGCCATTAGCATTATTTAAATTTCATTGAGTTTTTATACTAATTCCTTTATTGTCATGGTAAATGGGATGGGATTGAGGGTTGTTTGTATTCCTAATATAAATTAAGATGAGGTGGAGAAAATTTAATATTAGTGATAATGAACTATATTATATAACTTTGTTACACATCAAAATTACTCACTTTGATATTGTCGCAAGTGTCATCATTACAAGTGTCGCAAGTGTCACAAGTGTGAGGAAAATCATACTGCCATAATGCCTATGTCGTACTTATAACGACATCAGAAGGACATTTGAAACACCTCAAACATTTGATTTGGAAGAAGAGGAATGGTTAACTAGGTTTATGAACCTCTTTCCATTTGAAAGAACCACTAAAATTGAGTTTTTAGAGGAGAGCGCTACCCTATACCTCTCTCAGGAGTGTTGGCGCTCCCCTATAGACTATCTGGGAGCGTTATAACACTCTGTCTACCATTTTGGAGGAGTTTTTTTGCTATTGGGAGTGATGGATCCCCCCTATACATTACTAGGGACCGTTATAATGCTCTAACTGCCCTTTTGGAGGAGCGCTACCTATTCTAGGAAACAATTGGTTTGTTGAGAAGAATGAGGGAAAGATCCCTTCAATCTTTGAAGGAAGTTGGATTCAAATCCTTATTCAAGCCATGATCTTAGGGAAGATCCCTAACTGAAGGAGGAAAATCCTCAACTTACCCCAAAGATATCTCAAGTGGTTGGGCCTCTCCAAGCCTATATAAGCATGCTTTCTTATGGTGAAAGGAGGGGGATTTTGGAGTCATGAAACCTATGATCTCATAGGAAAAACACAGTGAAGTGGAGGAGAACAATCAGTGAAGATATTTTCATTCTGATCGTGGGTCTTTTGAAGCAAGGGTTAGACAAGGAGGACTTGATGAAGCTACTGCACTCGCATCTACGGTTGTAAGTTTCCTTCGTTGTTGTTCTCATTAATATGACATGCTAGGCCTGTTTATTTCTAGTTTGTGTTTAATATCACATGAACTTGTCTCTAATAGATAGGTCTATTTCAAACTAATATCAATAGATTAGGAAGTGGTTGTATCTTTGTTTGTCTACAGGGCTTATCGAGGAGCACAAAATTGGAGCTCAATTCGGATCGTGTAGGGACAAACACCGATAAAAGGTACTTCTTTCCTCCTTCCACCTCACACATTAGTTTATCTAGATCTAAAAGGAAGTCAGTGTCCACGACAAGCATCTTTTGTCTTAAGAGTTAAGAGTCTAGCTCTCAAGAGGAGATCTACCTGTCTGCAGGGAGATTTTCCTTCAACAAACATATGAACTATGCAAATGCTATATTATATATTTGTATCACTTGAGAGATTTAAGGACAAATTGTTGGATAGTTGTGGATATAGTTGAAATAAATACATAACTGTGAAATATTTTATGGTCACCTAAAGTTACATAAAGGGACCTAATTTTACTATAAACTAAGGGATTTCCACTAAGGGATACATAAAGGGACCTAATTTTACTATCAACTAAGGGATGTCCACTAAGGGATTTATACCTAATTGTTACATAAAGGAACCATATTTCCACTAAGGGATTTCTTAACTATAAACTCCCAACTCCCTTGTTTGATATAGTTTCAAGTTTATTTGTTGTTGATTATTAAACCTAACATCATATCCCTCCATGTCCAAAATTTATTTTCACCTTAAAAACAATTGTAAATCATATGAATTTTAGCTCTAGGAAAAAAGTAAACCCCTTTTGAGACACTCATCAATCTTGTTATATTATATATGGATTTGAAGATTTGGGTTGTAGCATTTCTATATAATCATGGAGAAATACCGAGAAAATTGAAAAGTGTTTATAATTTATAATCTTATAATTAATATCATACAACCTATCCTATCCTCATATAATTAGTTATTTCCCCATTAAGAGAATGACTAAAACTAGGTACCTAATGTACAAGCGCAAGAGACTACTAACATGAAAGAAAATATGATACCTATTGCTTAATGGGGGTTGGCATAAATATGCCAATTATTCGCTAAATCATTTGAGAATGGAGAAGGAGATCACTCTACAAAACATTGATATATCATAAAAAATACTATTCAATCGAAATTTAATGAAATATCAATACTTATGAAGAGTTTTTGTTAACTAGAAGGTAGGGATAAAATGCTATTTCTAACATAAAAACTCCCATATGATATGGGTTTTCATTAGAAAATGTTTCTACTATGAGTGGATATATCACTAGTGTTAGGTCACATGGCCCTCATAACATTATGATTCCTTATTTCCTCACATAGTTCCTACGATGTTTAAGTTATGCGTACATATCCAACACAAATCCAATAAGTCTTCAATTTGAATTTATATTATATGAATATAAATATCATCAATAAGATAAGCATTCAATAACTTTGGTCAATATGTCTGAAGTAATAAATGAGTATAATAATTAGTTCCCATCTAAGACTCTTTTATTTCTATGAATTAGACTTTATCATCCAAAATGAAGTATTCATTATAACTATTCCTTTAGTCAAACAACCTCTACAATTGGAAAAGACCACCATAGTGGGAGACTGGTTATTTATATTTGATAACAAAATGAATTCTACTTTTTTGCAAGATTACAAGGAGAGAACCGACCTAATGTGGAAGTGATAGATTTACAAAACTATGCATAATTTAGTCAATTAGGTCAGAGTAGGACTAAGTACTAAGTTTTGTTGGGAAGTTCCACTATGAGAGAACTGACCTAATATGGAAGTGATAGATTTATTGAACTATGCATAATTGACTTGAAGATCACATTGATGGACAATTAATGGAAATAATGGATACATGTTTCTAGAACATGTCAACAAAAACCTAAAAGGTTCTAAGAATGTTTATTGGTCAATTCTCCATGTAGTATGGTCTATGAGTAGTTGAATGATTGAGGACTAAGTTGATTGGGGTTCTTGGTAGAACAACACTCAACATTACCATGGAATCAATCCTAATGGTTTCTTTGAGGGTGCATATATTAACCTCAATGAATTGAAAAAATGTACAAGGGATTACAAGATCAAAAGAAACATGTGTATGGTGCATCGACAATAACTATTGAACCAATTCATTGTCATTAGGAAATGGGCATCAAATGACATGTAGAAGTTGAATTGATTGTTCAAGTGGCATGTAAAGAAGAGGAACAATTGTAACTATCTCTTAGAGATGGGCCATAAGAATATGAATTTCTAGATATTAAGAGAGGGAGGTAGAAGTTTGAAGATTACAATTGAGGGGCTCCATTCTCTGTACAATCCCATCATTTAGCAGTTCTAGATATTGCAGCTAACCATTCTTAAGGTGTTAGTAAAATGTGTTATGAAGCCGCTTAGTCTAAATATTATTATTTTTTAACGATTTGTGGCTGCTTTCTTTGATTATTTTTATTTAGAAATTGGCAGATGGAATGACAGATGTAAGGTGTTAGAGATTGCATAGTTTTGATGGATTATAAATTTATTTATACTTTTAAAGATGCAATTTAAATCATGGTAAATTGTAATTTTACTTATAATTAAATTACAAAATTTTTATTTGAAAACATTATTGAATGTTTTCTGGTTGCTTTTTCGAATCAGTTTTGTTTATAAATTCACAGATGAAATCACAGATGTAAGGTAATGAAATTGCAGTCATGTAAAGTGTTGAGATAACATAGTTTTGATAAATTATAAATCTTTATAATTTAAATAATGAAAAACTATAATTTCACTCATAATTAAATGACAAATTTAGATTTGAAAACCTTAAATCCCCACTTCAATAATAAAAAATCACGAAGCTACACCATTTTGACTACTTGGTTGGTCAGTTAGAGGCCACATCTATTGTGGGGTAATATGGAGTTCAAATTATTCGATACAAATACCGATGTCTATGGTTTAGATGTTGTACATGGGATTTTAATTATGAGTTATGAAATCTGGTTGCTTTTACACCATGTGGCTTTTAATTATTTTTTTTTGAAAAATGACAATAAAAATCCATAAAATAACACACAGTATGTGTTATATTATATAACACACACTGCATATGTTATTTAATATATAACAAATTAAATTTCTGAAAAAAATTAAAACAAAAACTAAAACTAAAATTAAAAATTAAAATTAAAATACAACTAAAACTAAAACTAAACTTAAAATTAAGTTAAACAAAACTTCATCAATATGCTCACTTCGTTAAGTTAACCACACTTTTCCCATCAATGTTTATAAATATTAGTAATATTATAAAAAAATATTACTTCTAAAAATGTTAGTAATATTAGTAAATTTATAAAAAAATATTATAAATTTTTACTACTAATGTTATGGGCCTATGTTGAACAGAGCAATGTCGTGGGCACGCCAACGGTTGGGCCACAGGGCTGGGCCCCCACGGCTAAGTCACAGTCCATTGGACTGTGACTTGGCCGCGAGGGCCTAGTCTTGTGGCCAATTTGTTGGGGTGCGTACGACATTGCCCTATTCGGCCACCTAATTAACTAAATTTTAATTTAAGAAAATAAATTAAATTTATGAAAAAATAAAAACTAAAACTAAAACTAAACTAAAATACAAATTAAAATACAACTAAAACTATAGCTAAACTTAAAATTAAAAAATATAACTATAAATAAAACTAAAATACAAATTAAAATTTACAATTAAAACTAAAACTAAAACTAGTTCGACTGAAATAAATATCTTTCGACCGAAAAATAATATTATTTCGGCCAAAAACATGTTTTCGAAATTTTGGAGATCCGATTGTCATGAAAGTATTACCCACCTTCGTGATTTCACCCATAATATAACTTCAAATTGACAACTTATTAATTAATTCATTAATAACCTAGACATTAGTAACTAATGTGTTTATTGAACCATAATATTGGATTTGTGTTGGATATGTAGGCATAGCTAGCACATACATATCCCACACGTAGACGATAATAACAAGTGATGTTCCTTATATGCATA
>JASDQU010374830.1:30574-46916 GCA_032191745.1 Picea mariana | reverse complement strand
ATCATAATGTTATGAGGGCCATGTGACCTAACACTAGTGATATATCCACTCATAGTAGAAACATTTTCTAATGAAAACCCATATCATATGGGAGTTTTTATGTTAGAAATAACATTTTATCCCTACCTTCTAGTTAACAAAAACTCTTCATAAGTATTGATATTTCATTAAATTTCGATTTAATGGTATTTTTAATGATATATCAATGTTTTGTAGAGTGATCTCCTTCTCCATTCTCAAATGATTTAGCAAAGAATTGGCATATTTATGCCAACCCCCATTAAGCAATAGGTAGCATATTTTCTTTCATGTTAGTAGTCTCGTGCGCCTGTACATTAGGTACCTAGTTTTAGTCATTCTCTTAATGGGGAAATAACTAATTATATGAGGATAGGATAGGTTGTATGATATTAATTATAAGATTATAAATTATAAACACTTTTCAATTTTCTCGGTATTTCTCCATGATTATATAGAAATGATACAACCCAAATCTTCAAATCCATATATAATATAACAAGATTGACGAGTGTCTCAAAAGGGGTTTACTTTTTTCCCAAAGCCAAAATTCATATGATTTACAATTGTTTTCAAGGTGAAAATAAATTTTGGACATGGAGGGATATGATGTTAGGTTTAATAATCAACAACAAATAAACTCAAAACTATATCAAACAAGGGAGTTGGGAGTTTATAGTTAAGAAATCCCTTAGGGGAAATATGGTTCCTTTATGTAACAATTAGGTATAAAAACCTTAGTGGACATCCCTTAGTTGATAGTAAAATTAGGTCCCTTTATGTATCCCTTAGTGGAAATCCCTTAGTTTATAGTAAAATTAGGTCCCTTTATGTAACTTTAGGTGACCATAAAATATTTCACAGTTATGTATTTATTTCAACTATATCCACAACTATCCAACAATTTTTCCTTAAATATCTCAAGTGATACAAATATATAATATAGCATTTGCATAGTTCATATGTTTGTTGAAGGAAAATCTCCCTGCGAACAGGTAGATCTCCTCTTGAGAGCTAGACTCTTAACTCTTAAGACAAAAGATGCTTATCGTGGACACTGACTTCCTTTTAGATATAGATAAACTAATGTGTGAGGAGGAAGGAGGAAATAAGTACCTTTTGCTGGTGTCTGTCCCTGCACAATCCGAATTGAGCTCCAATTTTGCGCTCCTCGATAAGCCCTGTAGACAAACAAAGATACAACCACTTCCTACTCTATTGAGATTAGCTTGAAATAGAACTATCTATTAGAGACAAGTTCATGTGAGATTAAACACAAACTAGAAAGAAATAGGCCTAGCATGTCATATTAATGAGAACAACAACGAAGGAAACTTACAACCGTAGATGCGAGTGCAACAGCTTCATCAAGTCCTCCTTGTCTAACCCTTGCTTCAAAAGACCCACGATTAGAATGAAAATATATTCACTGATTATTCTCCTCCACTTCACTGTGTGTTTCCTATGAGATCATAGGTTTCATGCCTCCAAAATCCCCCTCCTTTCACCATAAGAAAGCCTGCTTATATAGGCTTGGAGAGGCCCAACCACTTGAGATATCTTTGGGGTAAGTTGAGGATTTTCCTCCTTCAGTTAGGGATCTTCCCTAAGATCATGGTTTGACTAAGGATTCGAATCCAAATGCCTTCAAATATTGAAGGGATCTTTCCCTCATTCTTCTCAACAAACCAATTGTTTCCTAGAATAGGTAGCACTCCTCCAAAAGGGCAGTCAGAGAATTATAACGCTCCCTAGTAATGTATAGGGGGGCACCATCACTCCCAACAGCAGCAACGCTCCTCCAAAATGGTAGACAAAGTGTTATAATGCTCCCAGATAGTCTATAGGGGAGCGCCAACACTCCTGAGAGAGGTATAGGGGAGCGTTCTCCTCTAAAAACTCAATTTTAGTGGTTCTTTCAAATGGCAAGAGGTTCATACACCCAGTTAACCATTCCTCCTCTTCCAAATCAAATGTTTGAGGTGTTTCAAATTTCCTTCTGATGTCGTTATAAGTACGACATAGGCATTATGGCAATATGCTTTTCCTGACACTTGCAACACTTGTAATGACGACACTTGCGACACTATCGAAGTGAGTAATTTTGATGTGTAACAAAGTTATATAATATATTTCATTATCACTAATATTAAATTTGCTCCACCTCATCTTAATTTATATTAGGAATACAAACAACCCTCAATCCCATCCCATTTACCATGACAATAAAGGAAATAGTATAAAAACTCAATGAAATTTAAATAATGCTAATGGAAAGTTTAAAGCAATGGCATATAATCCATGTTTATGCAAGACCTTCAACTCGTTGTGATTAAAACATGGATCTGTGAGGTTATGAAGATTAAAATCTTTGTTTTGGGGATTCTAATGCATTATATTATATGTGGTGTTTGTGGATCCCACCATAGGGAACTTTTAAGGAATCTTAAATAAATGTTCTAATGCATTTTTTTAGTGGATCCAACCATAGGTAACTTTTAATGAATCTATTTTCTTATTGTTTTCTAAATTGATTTCCCTTAGCGAACCCAACTTTCTGATTTCAATGACTTCTTTGTGTGGGTTTTAATGATTATTATGAAAATATTGTGGTTTTATCTTCTGTCCCTTATCCCTTTAGTCATTAGTCCTTGCCTGAGCAGTCGGCCAAGAGCCGAATCTACGGTCATCACTTCGATGTTTAAAGACCTATAGATTCAAATGCCCTGCTTTTATGTGCATGGATGATGAGTGAAGGATAAGAATTTTTCCTGTTGTTTATCCCTTACTTATATTTTAGTTGATTGATTCATGGTTGAATGTTTAGTATTTGCGTCTTCTTATTTGATGTGGATTGTGAGTGATAAACCTATGAGTTGAATGATGTTTGGTTTAATAATCAACAACAAATAAACTTAAACTATATCAAGCAAGGGAGTTAGGGAGTTTATAGTTAAGAAATCCCTCGGTGGAAATATGGTTCCTTTATGTAACAATTAGGTATAAATCCCTTAGTGGAAATCCCAAGTAGTTTATAGTAAAATTAGGTCTCTTTATGTATCCCTTAGTTTATAGTAAAATTAGGTCCCTTTATGTAACTTTAGGTGACCATACAATATTTCACGGTTATGTATTTAGTTCAACTATATCCACAACTATCCAACAATTTGTCCTTAAATATTTCAAGTGATCCAAATATATAATATAGCATTTGCACAGTTCATATGCTATATAATATAACATTATCACAAAAATTGCATCTTCTCCACCTCATCTTAATTTATATTAGGAATACAAACATCCCTCAATCCCATCCCATTTAACATGAAAATAAAGGAATTAGTATTAAAACTCAATGACATTTAAACAATGCTAATGGGAAGTTTAAAGAAATGGCATATAATACATGTCCATGCAAGACCTTCACCTCATTATGATTAAAACATGGATGTGTGAGGTTATGACGATTAAACTATTTGTTTTGGGGATTCTAATGCATTACATTATATGCAGTCTTTGTGGATCCAACCATAGGGAAATTTTAAGGAATCTTAAAGAAATGTTCTAATACATTTTTTTAGTGAATCCAGCCATAGGGAACTTTTAATGAATCCACTTGCTTATTGTTTTTTTGAATTGATTTCCCTTGGCGAACACAACTTTTTTATTTCAACGACTTCTTTGTGTGGGTTTTATTGATTATTATGAAAATTTTGTGGTTTTATCTTCTGTCACTTATCCCTTTAGTCATCAGTATGTGCCTGAGTAGTCGGCCACAAGTTGAATCGACGGTCATCACTTTGGTGTTTAAAGACCTATAGATTCAAATGCCTTGTTTTTCTGTGCATGGATGATGAGTGAAGAATAAGAAATTTCCATGTTGTCTATGGACCCCTTACTTATCTTTGAGTTGATTGATTCATGGTTGAATGTCTATTCCTTACGCCTTCTAATGAGCAAGTACCTCTGTGTCTTGATTGTTTAAAACTTTAATTTATCTCTACATTTTTAATTGCTTGAACTTGTGTACATCTCTGGATTTTTATTGATAAACTCTGCATTGTGGATAGATATTGAGGAGTGATGTCGACACGAGATTCTCCAAACATTAATCGCAAATGATCTAGGCATTATCAAGAAGGAAGAACAAGATCTCCTTCTTCGACTGAGGCTCCAAGTGAGCAACAACAATCTCGTCAGAGGATATTTTCAAACGAGCCTATAAATAGATCAACTGCAGAACCTGCTCAAGCCAGAGCTATGGATGCAGACTTCTTATATAGGTTGTGCATCAATACTCCTACACCTGAGAATGTAGGGAATAGCTCTGGACAAGAGACTATTACTGGTAAGTTTCTTAAATTTTGTTTATTTATGTTGAATTTTTTTGTATTTAAATTTATGTGAAGTTAAATCTTGAAGTTACATTCAAATGTGTATGTAGGAAATCAATTTAGATCAAGGGAGGACAATGAGAGTGGTTTTAACAAAGATTCAAATGTCGGTGCAGAGGGTGAAGGTGGATTTAGGAGGCCACGTTATGAAGAAACAGAAGATTACACGCCAACGTCTACCTATCCTTCAGATGTTGGTGGTGAACTTCCCTAGGAAGGGAATACTCAAGTAATGATGCTTGAGCGATGATCAGGTGTTAAAAAGAGGTTGGAAAATGATTTGGTGGTCTTGGAACTCCCTCAGGAGAGGAAACAAAGTTTGCAAATTGTTTTGCATTCACTGGAAAACTTTATGGATGCATATCAAAAGATGGGGCCAACCACTGACATTTTTGTCGATCTAATGAGGTGGCGAAAGTCAGAGATGATGGATCTTGATAAATGGGAGACAATAAAAAGTAGATTTTCAAAAGAAGACACCATTTCCATGTTCAATTTCAAAGAGGGCCCAAAGTGGAAAATGTTGAAGGTGCAATATTTTAAGCACCCTGACTTTGCCAGACATCTGTATAACAGATTTTTGGTGGCATATGGGAAATTTCCATGAAGTGATGAGGTTCCACATTATTTTGCAAGACACTTTTTTGTAGATTTTGTCTTGAACATGCACCCTGGTTATACTATTATACCATCCAAATATTATGGGACCGGTAAAGGATGTGCATTTGATTGCAAAGGGGCATATTGAAGTGTGACATTGTCAAGGCCTCCACAACCTTTAGTACCTCGCCCAATAGGGGAATTTTCATCACTTTCAGAGTTCCAGGCTACATCAAAAGTTGGCAAAGAGGCCAGGACTGTAATCGGAGAAAATTTGGAAGCTATGTTTTATGGTGTTGATGTTGGCATGAAGCATCAAAGAGTGGAAGCCAATTCCCGGGCCACATTTGTTGATAAAACAGATGTAGACTTAGATGCAATATCAATAGAAGAAGTTTTGGAGTATGCAAAATTTTGTTAGGATGGTTGCAAGAAGGTCATTCAAAATGATGACCTGAACTGCAGATTGGTATGTGTTCTATTTAGGAAACTTTTGATGCATTTTATGATAGTTTACTTCTAGTTCTAGATTTAGATATCCTTGTCTCTATAGAAATAATCGAGTTCTTCTTTTCATTAATTGCAGTTTCGAGATATGTTAAACAAATCTCCAAGAGATATGTTAAATGAATCTCTAGTCGGTAGGGGACTTGATTTGACAAGTTTGAATTTAGATGGATTGAATAGGGTATGTTTTTTCTAATAGTTGTTCATTCTCCACTCTTTTGAATAAGAGATCAACAACATTTATAATTTTGTATAATTGTGAACACATTGAATCCTAGATTTAGTTCTTAGTTGTGTTGTTCACAACTCTCTATTCCATCTCCTATTACTTGGCTTGTCTTGTCTAAATTCTCATTGGGAGGGTTTGAAGAGGGTGGGAGTTCATAGGTATCATTTAATGTCTTANTTTAAATATAATTTTTTAAATTTTCAAATTTGAAATGTGTTATATAGGCTAATGTGGAGAAGAGAGTACCTGAGAGTGTGCTCATAAGGGAGATTGAGATTGAGGAAGCACCCAGATTAGGGAAGGATGTGTCCATTCAAGATGATTCATAAATGTATGTTCTTGACTTTTATCAAATTTTGTTTTCTCAAATTTTTAGTTTAGCCTTTCCTATTCAACGCTCTGATCAATTATTTTGAAATATATAGAACCCCTAGATAAGTTTTTTCGTTGTGTTAAATGGTGTACATTCAAACTTATTTAAGGTTATATCATGATGAAGACCTAATTTTAAACTTGAATATGTTTGAATATTTGAGAACAGATTCTATCCCACATCAAAAAAGAGAAAGTTTCTAAATTTTCCACGATTGCATTCCTTGCTTTCTTGTCCAAGAATGGCGTAGTATGGACAAATTTGTGTTTTCTACATACAACAAAGTGAATTCCTTCTTGCCATGGTATTGTCAAATCTTAACAAAATTGGTTATTGTTGGCTCTTGGGTATGGAAGCAAGTGAAGATCGAGGAAGAAAAGTTCAAACATGAACTGCATGGAAGACATAGTGACTATCACTGGGTCGAAGTAAGAAAAAGAGCAGAAAAGCCAGAGCGAAGAGAAAAAAAGCTAGTCATTGGATGAGGAGATCAAGGATGACAGATCAACAAGGGAGATGGATTGAGGACAACTCAAAAAGCAGGGAAAGCCATCGTTACCACCGCACAGAAAGAAAGGAGAAATAGGCTGGAGAAGCCAGGAAAAGTGGGTCAAGTTGACCTAGGGTTTTAGACACCTAGGGTTTTGGTAATTAGGGTTTTGACACCTAGGTTTCGACCTGAGGCTTTCGATGAGGAACTATAATGTATAAATAGAGGTCAATAGGACCTAGGTCAGGGGTTACTATTGTTGGTCATTGATATTGATTAGTGTTAATTGAGAGATTATTGTACTGTGAGAGAGGGAGTGCTAAGAGCGAGAGCCTCCTAGTATTGTAAGATCTTCATCTAGGTGTGACGATCAAATCATGCAGCTCGGTGCGCAAGATGGTAGAATAAGAGAGAGAATATCTACTAGCTAAGAGCACATATCATAACTGAAGGCTTTATGTTAATATATTAAAAGCACAGTTCTGTGGACGTAGCCCTAAAGAGAGGCTGAACCACGTATACCTTATGTTGTATGTGTGATTTATGCTTGGATGTCTATTGTTGTTATTGGTTAATTGCTTTACTGTGTTAGATCAGATCTATAATTGTGCAGGATAGATCTAGCTTGATAAGTGTTGATGCATATGGAGTTGTTGTTGTACTTGATCCACTTGACATTCCTTTGGTTGTAGACATCTTTGTCCTACAACCCCCTCATAGTTGCTTCGGGTGAGATTGCATCTACTTCGCAGGTGTTGTCAAAAGGGATGGTATCTAGGGCTTGTTGGTGCGCTCTTGGAGTGAACCTCAAGTATGCCCCTGTGCCAACAAATGGTTCTGTTGTCGGGACATGAATCTTCGTGAGGGAATGCCAAGGTGGTTCCCATCAAAGACAGAGATTCAAAAGTGGATAGAATATCAGGAGAGGGACTTCGTTGAAGCCCAGAATAAGAAACCTAAACTAAGTACTAAATATTGGCTACAAAGATACATTTTCACCAACATTCATGAGATTTTCTTTGGAGGAATCCATCAAGAGCTACACAAGTGGTTGGATAGATTAGCTAATACACAGTTTGAGATTAGATCTAGACCTACTGTGGCTCGGACATCGGTGCTGATACAAAGAGTTAAGAGAGTTGATAACATTGTATCCAGAGCCGTAGATTATTGGTTTGATAGTACCATTGGAGGGTATATCACCAAATTTGTTGTTGATGGAGTAGAATCGTATAGCCAAGCCAAGAGATACTTTTTAAAAGGACCCAGAGGGAAATTCTTGCATCTTCTGAAGTTAAGAATCAAGATGCTCTTGCATGAAAACCACATCTTGAACATACAGTAGATTGGCTAGACCTGAAAAGGCTAATGTTCAAAAACTTGGATAGCAACAGCCACACGAAAGTTGGACATATGCGCAGCGGAAGAGTATTCAGAGGGGTTCACCTTGAGAACCTATTTAAGAAAAACTATGGAGAAGAGGGTTTCTATAGTGGGTAAGAGGTAGATCTGACATAAGAAGAACATTCAGAACCCACCGGAACAAAAGAAGGGAAAGTTGAAGAGCTTCGCCAAAGCGAGCCAGAAACCTCAGGAACTACGCAAACTACTGAAGTAAGTAATAATGACCCCCCTATTGTTTCAAAAACATTAAACCATCAGAATAGTCAGAATCACCAAAGTCCACAGAGTACCATTACAAGCATTTCAGTGTCTACTCAGACAAGAAACCTAGGTAGCTCCATGGGAAATGAGATAAGGCTCCCTATCTTTAGAAGACATGGATTTGAAGATCTTGATCAACACTGGTTCATATGTGAAGCCGTATGGAACATTAAAAACATTATTGATGAAGATGTTAAAAGAAACTAGTTTAGCACCACACTGAGGGATCGCGCATTAAGATGGTACATGAAGCTTGTCCAAGGACTTGGGTAGCCTAAGCCACTGAATGAGATCAAGAACGTGCTAGTTGCAGAGTTTAAGAAACCTAAGTCGGAGTCGCAATGTATCACAGAACTGAAGGGTATCAAGAAAAAGGTCACCGAACCTATTTGGGAGTTTGATCAAAGATTCAAAACCTTAACCAAAAGATTGACTTTTAATATCTCAGATGAGCAGAACAAGGAATGGTTCATCGCTGCCCTTCTACTGCATATTAGAGTTCCCTTGATGTAGTAGAATATTGCATCGCAGGCAGAAGCTTTGGAGATCGCCATGAAGCTTGAATCAACACCTATGGGAGAATCTAGCTCAGGCATGAGCCAGATCCTGAGCCTGTTGACTAGTTTGTCTCTACAGGTCGAGGATATGAAGAAGAACAAGGGGAAGGACAAAAGAGAAGATATTTGGTGTGTAATATGCAGATCCGAAGGTCATGATAAGGAAAATTGACCCTTGTTTCATGAATATTTAGCCTCAGGAGCACTGAGCCCCTTGAAGCAAGTTAACCTTCCCTGGTGTGAAGTATGTAGAAACCAACATCGCCCTAGTGAGTGCTACTATATGAAAATGTATGTTCAAACACCCAAAACTAGTATTGCACATTATGTTAGTCCATAGGGAATGATGAGAGAGATTGTAGGGCCTTTGACATGATGCATGAAAGATCAAGAGACATATACAATATCCAAGGTGAAGTGCACCAAGAAGGAAACAATGCGCAGTACAATTCCCCAAGAAGAGGAACTTTCAATCCTCGTAGTGGATATAGAGGACAAGGACGAGGAGGAGGTATGGGTTGAGGCCAAGGACAAATAATATGTTACAACTGTGCATAGCTAGGAAATCTAGCGAGGGATTGTCATAACCCTTGCACCACCTATAGTTATTGCAACTCCTTTGAGCATGTTATTGAAGACTTCCTTATGTTACTAGCCAAGCTTCAGTAAAGACAAGGACCCCAGCAGAACCCTCAAGTACAATTGATATATGATGAGCCTCATGGAACAGACCCTAGAGTCATTGTTATTACTTGAGGAGGCACTGCTACAGGAAAGGATATAACAATCCAAATAAAGATCAAAGAAGATTCAGGTATCAAGAAAGATACGGAGAAGACTCAGGCTTTTGATGCAAATAAAGAAAGACAAATCTTCGAGGAAGCAAGATAGGAACCAAGGGTCCTCATCAAAAACACGACCAGAAATAAAAGAGTTTGTAATTCCTTAGGCATTTGACCAGTTGACTGTGCATAAAGAAGGAAAAGAGGTAAGTAAACTCATCAAATTTTTGTACACTTGTCTTGAGTTAATCCAGGATGGGAACATTGTGCAAGAAATACAGAACTTAATCAGGCAGTATGAGCTAGGGAAGATAGACCCCTTACTGAATAAGGTAGTACACCAAATTGGCAAGAAGAGAAGGACAAATAAACAATTACATCTGAATGCTCAGATAGGAGAATATGATATAGACTATGTGGTCCTCAACTTAGGATGAGAGGTCAATGTCATGATGAAGAAAACTTGGGCACTGATGGAAAAACCCAAGATAATATATTCCCCTATCATACTTTGCATGCCTAATCAGCCAGCTTTCATCCCATTTGGATGATTGGAGCATGTCCCTGTGGACATCGACGGAGTTAGAACCTTTGTAGATTTTGAGGTAATTGAAATTGTTGACGATATTTTCCCTTACCCTGCATAGCTTGGAATCGATTGGGCCTTCGACAACTCTACTATTGTTGATTTGAAGAAAATATGTATGACCTTTGAAAGAGATGGCCTTAAGGTCATTGCACCCTTAGATCCAGATGAGGATCAGTGTTACATAGAGCACGGGACCATGCATATGAATTGGAAAACATCTACAAACTAATAGCCAAACAACAAGATTATATCAATCCTACAACTGATGAGAATATGAGCTAGCGAAGTGAAAACGCGTGTTCATCAGACTCGGAAGAAGTGTTGGAGAACTAGCATAACCAGATGTATGAAATCTCAACCAGAAGATGTGCTAGATTAACCAGAGAAGTTTGTTGGATTGGCATAACAGTGAGTAACTTACCTACATTTGATGGCTTGAACCCCCTAGAAACCTTCCTTTCAGATTTTGAAACAAGTGTACCAACACAATAGTAATTGTTGGCAATGGATGAGGCCCTAAAAGATACACCATCAATATGGTGGGGGACGCACAAACAAAACATCACAGACTGGACACAATGTCGAACCTTGATGACAGGACGGTTTTTGACACAAGCAGTAAGCTGCGAAGTAAGGTATACTGGTCGAAGCTGCCCAAAGGACCATGCACGAAGCTGTGAAGAGGCTTGGAGAGATATTCCTCAAGAACAATGGGTGCACAAATTCATTGATACACTAGATATGAACCCTATCAACTAGTACCTTCAAGTGGAACTGTGCCTCATCACCACATATTGGGAAGGTATGATTCAAAAAAAAATTACCACCTTTTTATTTGAAAGTGAATATCCTGCAGTAGACCAAGCACTACAAATTGTGAGGCATAAGGTATTCGAAGAGGCATATAGCCTCCCTACGGAACCAGAGGAGGATGAATGGACTCCACCTCTCCATAAATTGCAGACTTGCTATAACATCAATGCTGATGACGACAATGACCCGAGGAAGGTCAACATCATGGAGATAGAAGGCCAAAGAGATGTGGAGGGACCAGGAGTTGAACTACCATTCATTGGATAGCCAATCAATATCAAAAAGATCAATATTGGAACAGAGGAGACACCAAAGCTTGCCAATGTCAAAGATTATTGGTATGTTGCTACCATTGACAAGATTACAGAGTTATTGCACGAATATCAGGACTTGTTTCCAACCAAGTTCACTGATATGAAGGGAGTCAAAGGACCTATGGAAGAGATGAGAATACTTTTGAAACCATATGTGAAGCCAATCAAGCAAAGACCCTACAAATTGAATCCAAAATACAAGGAAAAAGTGAGGATTGAGCTCGACAGAATGTTGGAAGCATGGATTATTGAATCTGTTGAAGAATCATAATGGATTAGATCTATGGTGGTACAAGACAAGAAGACAAGAGAAATTAGAATATGTGTGTACCTCAGAAAATTGAATGATGCCTGTTTGCACAACCCTTTCCCTACACCATTCACTGATGAAGTATTAGACAACGTGGGAGGCCAAGAGGTATATTCTTTTACAGATGGATTTTCAGGATACCATCAGATCTGAATTGCTAAGGAGGACCACCATAAGACCACATTTTCCACAGAATGGGGATCCTTTCAATACACAGTAATTCCATTTGGAATGAAGAATGCCCCATCCATCATTTCTAGGGTAGTGGTCAAAGCGTTCAAAGAATTTTTTCATAAATTTTTATAAGCATATTTTGATGATTGGACTGTATTTAGTTTGTTGAAAAAACATATTGAGTGTCTCAGGCTAATGTTGGATAAATGCAGGCAGTGTCAAATTTCTTTAAATTTGAAGAAGTGCATCTTCTTCTCACCATTTGTAGTATTATTAGGCCATATTGTATGCAAGTAGGGATTGTTGGTTGATCCATCTAAAGTTGCAATTATAGTTGATTTACCACCTCCTACTTTAGTTAAACAACTTCGAACTCTGGTAGGACACACTGGCTATTATAGGAAATTCATTAAAGGCTATGCCCAAATTACAGCATCAATGGAGAAGCTACTGAAGAAGGATTTCCAGTATGGGTTGACAGATGAATGCCAGTAGATCTTCGACACACTGAAACAGAAGATGGTCACTGCGCCCATTCTGGTTTTTCCAGATTGGAGCAAGGAATTTCATGTACACATTGATGTGTCTTCTATTTCACTAGGAGTAATACTGGCACAACCAAGAATAGGAGACATTGATCACCCATTAGCCTTTGCTAGCAAGAAGCTATCCACAGAAAAAGTTAACTACACCACCACAGAGAGAGAAGGATTGGCCATGGTATATGCACTACAAAAATTCTGCCACTACTTATTGGGAGGACACTTTAAAATGTTCGCAGATCACTCCATGCTTAAATACCTAGTCAATAAACAAGTGTTGGGGGGCAGATATGCAGATGGATCCTGCTATTTCAAGAATATGATTTTGAGATCATAGTTAAGCCAGGAAGAATCAACAAGGGCCCTGACCACTTGTCAAGGTTGGAACATGGAGAAGAACCCACCAGTTTGGAGGATAAATTGCTAGATGCACAATTTCTTATCATTAGAAAGATTGATGACCACTTCGTTGACATCATCCAATTCCTGAAAACAGGGATAACACCTAGTGAGTATACAATTCCCCAGAAGAAACAGCTCGTGGTGCACGCTGCAGAATTTTCACTGATAGTTGGTCAGCTATATAAGATGGGACCTGATGAGATACTAAGAATATGTGTTATGGAGGCAGATCACCTACTAATCCTCACAGAAGCTCATGAAGGCATCGCAGGAGGACATTATGCAGGGAAAGAAACTGCACAGAAGGTCCTGCGAGCTGGCCTTTGGTGACCTACCTTACACAGAGATGCTAAGAATTATGATAGAGCTTGTGATGTATGCCAGAGAGTTGGAAAACCATCCCAAAGAGATGAAATTCCATTAGCACCACATATGACCCTACAAGCATTTGAAAAATGGGCCATTGACTTCGTGAGACCTATAAACCCACCAGGGCAGCACACAGGAGCAAGGTACATCATTACTGCGACTGAATACTTAACCAGATGGGCCGAAGCAATATAAGTCAAGGAATGTAGTGAAACTACAGTTGCATTCTTTATCTTTGATGACATAATAACCAGATTTTGATGCCCTAAGACCCTTATGAGTGATCACGGCACCCATTTCATCAGTAAGACAGTGGAAGCCTTGACTGAAGAATTTGCAGTTCACCATCAGAAGAGAAAACCTTACCATCCACAAGCAAATGGAATGGTTGAATCATTCAACAAGATCTTAGAGAAAACATTGGTGAAGGTTTGCAGTGTGAACAGGGACGACTAGGATTTAAGAGTACCAGTAGTACTCTGGTCTTACAGAACCACTTGCAAGAAATTTACAATGCAAACCCCTTTCAAGTTGTTTTATGGCCTTGAAGTTGTTGTCCTGATGGAATACTTGGTACCAAGCTTAATAATTGTTGCATTTATAGACATGGATGATACTGGCGCTTTCCATGAGAGGCTAACACAGATGGTTGAATTGGAGGAAGATCGATTCATTGCAGGATTCCACCAGCAAGTTCAGAAAGAAAGAGAGAAGGCATATCATGATAGGCACATCAAAAAGAAGACATTCAAGCAAGGTGACTTAGTACTGGTGTATGACAGTAAGTTCATAAGACACATAGGGAAGTTCAGGATGCATTGGCTTGAACCATACGAGATCACCTATGTTACAGGAGGAGGAGTTGCACAATTGCAAACATTGAAGGGAGAATGGAAGGAAGGATTGGTGAACGGGAGTCGATTGAAGTTGTACCACAAAAACCAGCTGCATCGCAGCTCTCAGTAAAAACAAAAGGAGATGGGTCTAGGTACCAGGTGTAGTTGAAACTGGGTACCAGACATAGAAAATACAGTCTGCACAAGGGAAGAGAAGTGGCACAAAGAAGAAAGCAAAGACTGCACTGCATAGTCCAAAGTCAAAGTAAAATAGAAAGATCAGATATGAAGTGCCTTTGGATGAGTCACAGGTGAGTGTTGGGGGCCTATTGGCCCTTAGGTATGGTAGCAAGTGAATATCGAGGAAGAAAAGGTCAAACGCGAACTGCATGGAAGACACAATGACTGTCACTGGGTCAAAGTAAGCAAAAGAGCAAAAAAGCCGGAGTGAAGTGTGGAAAATCTAGTCATTGGATGAGGAGATAAAGGATGACAAATTAGCAAGGGAGATGGATATAGGACAACTCAAAAAGCGGGGAAATCCACCGTTACCACCATGTATAAAGAAAGGAGAGACAGGTTGGAGAAGCCCGGGAAAAGTGGGTCAAGTTGACCTAGGGTTTTAGACACCTAGTGTTTTGGTAATTAGGGTTTTGACACCTAGGTTTCGACCTAAGGTTGTCGATGAGGAACTATAATGTATAAATAGAGGTCGAGAGGACCTAGGTCAGGGGTTATGATTGTTGGGCATTGATATTGATTAGTGTTGATTGAGAGATTATTGTACTGTGAGAGAGGGAGTGTTGAGAGTGAGAGCCTCCTGGTATTGTAAGATCTTCAGCTAGGTTCAAGGATCAAATCCTTCAATTGGGTGTGTAGGAAAATAGAAGAAGAGAGAGAAGATCTGTTGGCTAAGAGCGCATATCAAAACTATAGGCTTTATGTTAATATATTATAAGCACAGTTATGTGGACGTATCTCTAGAGAGAGGGTGAACCACGTATAACTTGTGTTGTATGTGTGATTTATGCTTTGATCTCTGTTGTTGTTATATGGTTAATTGTTTTATTGTTTTAGATCAGATCTATAACTGTGCAGGATAGATCTAGCTCGATAAGTGTTGATGCATATGGAGTTGTTGTTGTACTTGATCCACTTGACATTCCTTTGGTTGTATACATCTCTATCCTGCAACCCCCTCATAGTTTCTTCGGGTGAGACTGCATCTTCTTTGTAGGTGTTGCCAAAAGGGTTGGTAGCTAGGGCTTGTTGATGTGCTCTTGGAGTGAACCTATGGTCTACCCCTGTGCCAACAGTTACTAATCCCAAAAAACAACATTCAATTAGATTTACAAATAAGCTCACACATATTATATATGTGAGCTAGCTCACATAATTTCAAAGAGCATTTCATAATATTTAATATGAATACATCTCATTTAAATGGTTTTTGAAGAATGAATTAATATACATGTGTAGATTTTTGTTTTCTTCATGTACATGCAATATTATATGAGAACATATATTCCACTGAAGAAAGAGAAGATAAGTATTTTTTGGAAGAATGGTTTTTAAAATGGAGATTTTTGAACTTTTTTAGATAATAAGTAGTTTTTTGGAAGAATTGTTTAATATGGATATTTATGAGTCCTTTAGTTTGAAAGTGCATCATGGAATTTGATTATATGACCACTGCAAAAAAAGAAGAGAAGTATTTAACTACTAAGGAGATTAGTATTTTATTGTTATGTAAATATGATCAAATAACATCACCTGGGATGAGAATTATAGAAGGATTTGGGACTTTATCCTCAAGGAGAATTTCCTAAAGGATTTTGGACTTTATCCACAAGGAGATAAGTATTTCTTTGGAAGATTGACTTAATATGAAGATTTTTGAATTTTCTTCATACACAGTTCTATATTTATTTTCAGATTATTATTTAACTCTAACTCACAATTTGTTTTACCAAGAACACAATAGCATCACTTGGGATAATAATTTCACCTTAAGGATTTGGGACCTTATCCACAAGGAGAATTTCACCTGAAGGATTTGAGACCTTATCCACAAGGAGAATTTCACCTGAAGGATTTGGGACCTTATCCACAAGGAGAATTTCACCTGAAGGATTTGAGACTTTATCCACAAGGAGAAAAGTATTTCACTAGAAGAATGAATTAATATGGAGATTTGTGAACTTTCTTCATACACAGTTCTATATTTATTTTCGGATTATTATATAACTCTAATTCAAACTTTTTTTTACCAAGAACATAATTTTTCTTTTTAATTTTTTTTAAGATTTTAGATAAGATTTACAAATTGTTTAAATCATGTACTCTTAATTGGAGAGTAACTAGATCTTAAATCTGTT
>JASDQU010374829.1:12016-23143 GCA_032191745.1 Picea mariana | reverse complement strand
CCAGAACAAGAACAAGAAGGGAGAAATAGTAGACAAGAATAACGATCTTTATAATAATAAAAACAATAGTGAGAACAATCGTCACAATATCTCCTTTAGAGCTATCACTTGTGACCTGCCTGAAACAAGGGTTAAAAGTAAGAAATACAATAATAAGGAATAAGAGAAACACTCTTCTAGTGTTGTGATCAAGCATTCCTCCATGGTAGACTGGAAACAAAACAAGAAGTTTCTCTTAGAGGAGATGTTAGTTATATCTAGTGAATGATTACAGTAAGCATTTATCTCAATAGTTCTCACATGCTACCAAGTATTCGATAATAAAACTTTTCAAAGATTGTTATCACAACTATAGTGTTTAGCAGTTATCAAACTTGATATTTGAAAATTTGAATCGTATCAATTTAATCAATCAAACCTAGAACCTGGAGTCTTTTCTTCAAGATGACAAGTATTTTCTTCAACCTGTTCTATGTACTAAGAAAATATGTTATCTTGACAGAAATATGAGTTAGGGAATAAACTCTATAATCTCAACTTTAATCAATCTAATAGTTTGACTTTAATTTTTACCAATGGTTAGTATGATAACTTCAACATATCAAAATGCAAGCTTGATATTCATAAGATCATAATAATGTCATAAAAAGTAGAGGCATATCAAATTAATCAAACCTGGGGTGCATAGTTCCTTTGAATGTGGTGGATCTAAGATCCTTATGGATCTATGATTGTTTCTTAGACAAAATATCCTTTCTCTTGCAAGTTTTCTTTAAAATAATGATACAGTTAGTGGCACCATTCAAAAACAACAATAAGAAATAAAGAACCTTTAAAACTTCAAAGGTGCTTCAACTTGTAACTTAAAGTTAGCTCGATATTTTCTAGGGTAAGGCACACTAGGAAAATAAAACTCAGTCCCAACACTTCACAAAATAACTTTCACTATAACTGGTACTGCAACGAGTGTTGGCACTGCAACTGGTGTTGCAACTGGAATGAAGGAACTGACACGAAGGAACTGATACTACAACTGCAACTTGATAGTGCAATTGATACTGCAGCTACAACTGATACTGCAACTGCAACTAGTACTTCAGCTGCAACTACAACTTAGGGTTTTATGAGGAAACCCTAATTTTTTCAAACTTTAAATTTGGGAATTCTGATCCAAGGAATAGATGCGCCCTCCTAGGGTGAAATCCTAGATGTGGTTACTTCCCCCAACATCCTTAAACAGGGAAAACGTCACACTTAGGGTTGATGCAGAAACCCTAATTTTGCAACAGCTACAATACTGAAAACTGGATTGTGAGTTGGTCTCTTTCAGGCCTGCTCTGATACCATGTGAAATATGCTCTATTCAATCAAGCTATGATACCATGTTAAGTTTTTACTGTTGTTATTAGGTTATTTCCAAATTACATGATCATTTAATGCATTTCCAAAACAACAACATACATAGGATCACTGAAAGAAACACAATCACAAGGTACACAACATTTTATCTTGGGAAACCCTCATGGGGTAAAAAACCACAAAAAAACTTCATCAATAATAGATTGCCAATACAATGCCAAGACTAAGACCAAAACACCAAATATAAACCAAGACTGAGCATGCGCCTCTCTTCTCCTTCCTCCTGCAAATGCAAATGCCTTCAAGATATGCACATTGGATGCATGAGAGTGAGTGTGTGTAAGTGAGGCACCATCCTCACATATAAATACTAGTTGAGGAGGTGCTAGGGTTATGTCACTTCACTTAGTGGGGCCAAATTCTCTTAGAAGTGGTTAAAACCACTTTATAATTACTAGGGGAAGGCTTTACAAATACCACTATAAAAATCTAGTTTGACCAATCCACAAAAGGGGATTTGATCTTATACAAGACCCAACTTGATCAATCCACAAAAAGGGATTTTATATATAAAATAATAACTCAAATATAATTAGAATATTCTTTGAATTTGAAGTTACAAATTTCAATAGATTGTGAAGTTACATCTGTGTTCTTCACAATATTTTTCTTTTGTGCATTATTTTCTGAATTGGAGCAGTTCCATTCTGATGTGTGCTAACCATTCCTTCTGTGCCAGATATTATGTTCTTGTTCTCTATAATCTTTTTCTTTTTTCTATATCTACTTTTTATTTGATTTTCTTCATTTTCCTACTTTTTATTCGTTTTTCTGTGTTTTTCCTTCCTATTATAGTACAACTATTATGATACATGTTTTCTGGCGTAGATCATATTACTGCGCATCGTGTTGACTGTCTCTGTATATTTTCAATCGAATTCCATTCATCATTCCTCCAAGGACTTGTCCATTCATGGTTTCCAAATGCACAACACGTTTCTCTGTTACATGTTGAATCACATAGAGTCTTAACCAATGCATTTTAAATTTCCCTGGATGCTGCATGAATTTACTCTCATAAAGTAAGACTAAATCCCCCACTTGAAACTTTTTCTGTTTAATGTGTCAATCATGCCAATCCTTCTCTCTTTTCTTCTGAAATTGTTGATGGAAACCTACAACAAACCAATCTTCCTCAAGTTGTACTAACTGTGTCAATCTCTACTCTATTGTGCCAGAGTCTGAAAGATTAGTGATTGCTGCAATGCGCATGCTAGGTAGAATAAAATCCATTGGAATCACTGCTTCTTTCCCATAGACCAACCTGAAAGGTGTTTGTCCTGTCAACTTCTTACTTGTAGTCCTGTAAGCCCATAACAATGCAGGAACTCTTAAGTCCCAATCGTCTCTCCCTACACTGCAATTTTTTTTCAAAGCATTTTCCAAGATTTTATTGAAAGCTTCCACTATCCCATTGGCCTGAGGATGATACAGGGTACTCTTCCGATGATGAATTTGAAACTCCTCAGTGAATGTTGTAATTTTTTTATTTAGAAAGTGTGTTCCTTGATCACTGAGTAACATGCGCGAACATCCAAACCTTGTGACTACATTCTAGGGTTGCTTCTGACCATCTTGTCAATTACTCCATCACGTTGATTATGTACCTAACCCCTAATATTATTTATTGTGGGTTAATTGGCCCCACAAAGTCTATGTCCCATTTATCGAATTCTTGCAATGTAACTTGTGTATTTAAAGGCATTTCATCCCTCCTGGATGGTTTTACTACTCTGATAGACGTCGCATGACTGATAGTATTCCTTAGCATCTTTCTAAAATGTGGGTCACCAAAGCCTTGCGCACAAAATATTTTGGGAAATTGCTCTCCCTGCATAATGTCCTTCTGCAATATCGTCATGCGCTTCTTTGAGTATCATCGGTCTTTCATGTTCCAACAAACAATGTCTCAATATTCCATTTGCACCCAACTTGTACAAATTCCCTACAATCAACTGATAATCTGTCGCTTTCACTACCAATTGTTTCTTCTACGCATGCATCATGTCTAATGGAGCCATACCTGTACTTAGAAATCGCACAATGTATGAGAAGTAATCATCCACCATATTTACTACAAATAGATTTTCATTTGGGAAGCCGCCATCTAAATTTCCTGCATATTCTCCTGATATTATGCACGATAGATGATCTGGTCCTGCATTCAACTTCTCTGGTTTCACTACAACCTCAAAATTGTATTCTTGAAACAATAGTATCCATCCGCATATTCTCCCCCTTAACATTGGTTTGTTCACTAAGTATTTTAATGAAAAATGATCTATATACATCTTAAATTGAGACCCCAATAAATAATTTTTGAACTTCTGTAGCGCATAGACCATTGCCAATTCTTGTTATGTGGTAGCATAATTATTCTCTGCTATAGAAATATTCCTACTTGCAAAATAAATTGGGTGATCTATGTATCCCTCCCCTGGTTGAGATAGTATTGTGCCCAATGCTATGGATGATGCATCTACATGAGCATGGAACTCTTTGTTCCAATATGGAAAGATCAGAATTGACATAGTTACTAGTTTTTCCTTTAAGGTGTCCAACCCCTTATGACAGTACTTGTTCCACTAAAACTTTGATTCCTTATTCATTAACTTTTCCATCAGTTCTGTGATCTGCGCATATCCCTTAATAAATTTTATATAATAGCATGTATGACCTAGAGTTTCCCTCAGTTTTCTGAATGATGTAGGTGGCTCTAACTCTAGAATTAATGCAATCTTGGCTAGATCCACTAGTAATCCCTATTTGAAAACTACATGTCCCAGCAAAATCCCAAACGATGTGCAAAAAATACACTTCTTCAAGTTCAGCGATATCTGACATTGTCTACACCGATCCAACATCAACCTGAGTACTTCTATGTGATCCTTCAATAGATTGAACATAGTCCAATCATCCAAGTACACTTCAAGGAACTTATGAATAAATTCCTTGAATGTTTCTACCAAAACTATGGAAAACACTGTAGGGGAATTATTTAGTCCAAAGGGAACTACTGTATACCGATAACTCCCCCACTCTATTGCAAAAGTAGTCTTGTGTTGGTCTTCCTGCACAATCTTTATATGATTGTACCCCTATAATACATATATGAAAGAATAAGTTTCTTGGCCTCCTACGTTCTCCAATACCTCATATGTGAATGGTGTTGGAAATGGGTCATGTAAACATGCATCATTCAACTTCCTTAGATCCATGCAGATCCTAATTCCCCCTGTCTTTTTTTCCTGCACTACCATTGGATTGATCCACTTGGATTCTTCTATCGGTTCAATGATTCCTGTGTCCAACATCCTGTCGATTTCAAATTTCACCTTCTCTTTGTAATTTGGATTTAACCTGTAAAGTCGTTGTCACATTGGCTTAGCACCTGGTTTCAACGGAATCTTCATCTCACCTAAGTATCCAACTATATCCTTCATCTCAAAAAATGTCATTGGGAATAGGTATTGATATTCGTGCAACAAGTCTGCAATATTTTTGACTGTCTCATCACTCCAATAATCTCCTATCTATGCAAAATTCAGATTCTCTATCATCCCAATGTTTACCTTCCGTGTCTTTATGGGATGTGTGTACGTAGCAGACTCAATCTCTGGTCCTTCTCCTGCTCGTTCTCCTTCTATTTCATATACATGCACGTTCCTAGGATCTTCCTCATCATATTCTTTCTTGTCCACATTGTAACACTCCAATTACTCATGGATAGTCATAGTAGCTTTGTGAGCACTCACACTAGTACCATCTCCATCGATCCTTTTTCTGAAAATATATTAGTTCGAATAGCCTATAGTGCCGCATCTATTGATGGAGATTCATGTTCAAATGTAAATGTGACTTTGAACCTCTAATCCAACTCTTCCCATCTTGTTGTCTCTCTGTGCATTTCCAATTCCAAATACTAGTTCTTTGGAATTGTGTCCAATGTGTGTATAAATTTGTTTGTCCATTCTGTTTCTGGCACTGATTTCCATAAATCCATGCACTACTCAACATAACCTGCTATATCACTATCTCTTGTATACTTCTACGTGATATTTTCTCCCTTAGTACCAAACCTTTCTTGCATGAGTTTCCTACATTGTGACTAATATTTCATCCCCTCTTTGTGTGCAACCCACCATATGGCTGGAGTCACTTTTATGACAACATCTAATGCTAACAATATTTGTTGTTCGGGTACCTACAACTCAAATTAATTTACAAAAAATATTATATCAGTCAATCCATCATACCTGGGTTGATCACATAGCTCTATTCCAATCCATCACAAGGATTGGGTTATCCGTGCACATCATCTATTTGGAACTTCATGCATCCTCTGCTTCCAATGTTCTAGACCTTCCTCTGATTTTTTATGCACACGAATTGATACTTCTCCAACTTAGCGTATGATCTACAATAGGGTTTTCATAATCATCCATCTGCAGAATCATGTTATATAAGTTTTCAATGTCGGATCCTCTTTTTGGCTCTATGTATCTTTTTCCTTCCGATGGGTCCAATGGTGCAGTTACTTTCAACTCTCGAACCTCAAATATCATCTCCCTCCTCTTCAAGTTAATGATCGCCTGGTTATCAAAATCCCATTCCAATCCCATCAATGTTGGATATGGTTGACTGTCGTCCACGATATAAATAACTTCAAGTTCTGCCACACTGTGCACCCCATCTATGTTCATAGGTACTCGTGTCAAATGACCAATCAATACTATTTTGTGTTGATTCATGAGCCTTAACTGAATAGGATACCATACTAGCTTGGGTTTTCCCATCATATCCCATGTCTTATTAGGTAAAAAATTCACATCAGACCCCAAGTCCAAGATAACATTATCCACATCATACTCCCCAATTTGTGCACTGAACCTGAATTCTCTGTTGGTCCTCTTCTTGCACAGTACCTAATTTACCACCCTTTTTGTGATGGGGGTTTCCATTCCTCATGTGCAGTGATCAATCATGTCATAAAGTGTACTCAACACAATTTCATGTTTTAATAGCTCGACACAACTTCTCAAGAATTATGTTAGCGTTCTTACCTTACCATTTGTTTTCTCTGGCACATCGCAATCTCCAACCTAAGGTGCAGATGACATTGATGCTCCCCACTTATGTCCAAGTACCTCTTTTCTTTCTCTATGATATGTCTCATTTTCTTGTTGAGGATCAAAGGTTGGCATAGTCCCTACTGAATTCCTTACTCATTGCTTCATCTACTTTCCTCCATTCGTCATATCAGCTCCTGTTCTAGCTCCTTCACATGTAACAACTGTTATCCTTGGTCCTTCACTGCGTTTTTCAGCTGATATTTTCTGCACATTTTGATTTGGATTCTGGTTCTGGTTTCCTCTGGCCTGCTATTTCACAACTAGTTGGGGACAATATTCTGTCGCATGGTCTAGTTCTCTGCAGTGTGTGCATGTTGTACATGGATACAAGGAGTCGCAGGCCAAGTGTCCCAGTTGATTAAAATTATAACATATTATCGGTCCTCTTCCTCCCCTTCCAAAATTTCCTCTGCCTCAACCTCTGCCAAAGTTTCCTTTGTTCCATGGATTGAAGCCTCTTTGATTATTATATTGTAGACCACCCCCTTCTGCTACAACATTCTCCTCCTGAATCCTATACATATATGAAGTGAAATCCCTCATCAAGTCGAATGCATGGAAATCCTTCTCTTCATGTCCCAACGACTTGAAAAAATTGTAAAACAAGTTCCTTGGTGTACTCTAATACTTCTGTAGTAATGGACACTTATTTGGGTGATGACCCAATTTATTACATATCTAGAAATATCCCCCTCCTGGTAGTGGATTCGGTGCTCTAGTTTCCAAATATTGTGTGAATGATGGGAATTCATCCTTGTGATGGCCTTTTTTCCTACACTTGGTACACCATACTTACTCACATTTCTCCTTTCCCTTTGTAAGTTATGCCAACAGAATCATCAATGCAGCCAATTGCGTTTGAACTTGCACCATTCCTCCAGTGTCTCCTACAGGGTATGATTCAATTTCATTGCAATTTCTAACGCCTCGGGCTACGACACAACCTTTTGTTGAATCAATGGCCTACGAATATGTGATATAAGTCTTGCAATAAACCATTCTTGATGTTGTTGATTGAGGATCTGGAAATTCAGTCTACCCATCAAATCCTTGAACCTTTGATCGAAATCCCATTCCAATTCTGTTGGTACCCTCTTAATATCCTTCATTTCTGTAATTTACTGTGACTCGGAATTTGGCTTCTTGCACTTGCCTTATCTCTGCCAAAGTCCTGGCTTGTTCTGTAGGTGTGGTACTCTGCATATTCATGTACTAAACTAATGCAAGACCTCTGAATGTTGTTGTTGACTACGGAATCTTCACAGCCTCATCCTGGACATTCTTTGCGGCCCAAATTGTCTTGTAAAAAATAGATGTTTTTTKGGGTCCTYAGACCTACCTCCCTGGAAGTTAGGTAGTCTAAGGGTGTTGTCTACCCCTRCCATGTYGTTTTGTGTAGTCCCTCTTCTTGGTGATGCTGGTTGACTCTGAMTCTATGCACTGCTTCCACTACTCTGAATGCTACTACTTTATCCTCCCTGGCTAATTATAAGTGCTTTTGATAAGTTTCAACTGTTATCTCTAATTGTGGTGACACACATGGGGTTGTGGATTAGACGTATGACCCAGTCTGAGTAGGACTTAATGGTTCTTCTATTACTAGACTGGACTAAAACTCCTCTTCTTCTCCTCTTATATGTGGTATCTCCACGATTCAGACTATTGCGCATGGTTCTCTCCCCTCCGACTCACTATAGGACTCTCCTTTCTTAGCCCTAGTCTTTCTCCTCTTGTACCTCCTTCCTCCACGTAATACTCCAAACTCATCTTCTTCCTCTGGTATAACTACTTTAATCCTTTTCATCCTCAGTCCCTCCCTTCCTTCTTCATCATTCCCTTTGTTGAACCATTTGTTGGCGCTTCACGTTGTTTGTAAGACCCTAGGTTCGAGTTATCTTTGAACAAAAAAAGCCTCCAGACATCGTCCCTTCCAACATCACTTGCTTGCGCATTTGAAGTCTCACCCGAGGTATCTATTGGGACAACAAGAACTAGGTTTATGTAGTGGTGAGGGAATGGGAGGTTATTATTCCATTCATTCTTAATTATTTGTGTTGTGTGCATTATTATACAAGTTCTCTTATTCTATCACTTAGTGGATCTCAATTTCATATTACCATTATATTCTAGATTACTACATAAAATCATTACTGTAAAAATCACACTATTGCACCATGAACACACACAAGACAAATCTACTTCTACTATGCATCCAAGGATATTCCATAAACAATCACACAAAATACATGTAACACAACATTTAACGTGTTTCACCCAACTCCAGGCTATGTCCACCATGACTGGCTTCTTTATTATGCATTTTTTAATTTCTTCAGGCTTGCACACTACACTTACAAAGATATATCATAGTTATCTTCCTCATTCCTAGCCTAGTCGTTCTGCAGTGCAAGCCTCTCTCTCTTTCTCTGCATCATCTCTTACATTCAGACATGGATTCTCTCCCTTATCAACCTATCCTACCACCCTTCTTACATATAGGAACTCTCGGCAGTTTGGAACACACTCCACAACACTACTCGAGAATAACCACATGGAGAAGAACCCCTATTATCCCAACCCACTACATATTTATAGATACATTCTAGGGATTAAAATCCTACTTGGTTCCTCCCAAAACCCTATTACAATGCATGACTACTCTAGTTAACTGGATGTTCAACTGCTTTCACTTGATTTTCCGTATGCATGTTGTTTTTTCACTCTACTGCTTGTTCTTCCTACTTTTGGATGTCATTTCATCTTTAGCATGTCGAGATGTCATCATTAATTTTCTCCTTTTTTCTCTTGCTTTATTCGTCTCTCTGCTTTATTCTCTATTTTATTCTGCTTACTGCATGTTGTACTTATGGATGCGTGTTGGCACAGGGGCAGACCCATGGTTCAAATCTCAAGAGCATACCAACAAAGCCCTGACTACCGACCCTTTCGGCAACACCTGCGAAGCAGATGAAGTCTCACCCGAGGTAGAGGTAGGGGTGGTTGCAAGACTCAAGTGTATGCAACCTTAGCTGGGACACATATATGTGATTATATCATTTACAGAGCACTTAGCATCGATCATTCGTCAATATTCAACCCTTATTCTACTTCACGGATAGCACATAGCATCGCGATGTACACTCAGACCTACAGTATTTCAATACTTAACCATAGCAACCTAGATCAGATCCAGTAGATCAACACTAAGCATCCTCATACACATCAGATCTAACAATCATATATATCTAAGAAGTACAGAGCATAAGTGGATATATCAAAGCACATAGCATAAGAAAAAACACATTGAATCAAAGCACATAGCATAACACACAGATTTACGTGGTTCACCCCCACCCTGGGGCTACGTCCACAAGATCTTATTCTTTATTATTGTCTTCAATCTATTACAAGCACAAAGCCTCCAAAACCCTTCTTCGCATAGGACAAAAGATCTGTGTAGCTTGCTAGATCCTTCTTCCTTGCGTTACAACACTTAGCTTTCTATATGAATCTCACAGTAACTTGCACTTAGCCTTGCAAGCCTTACATAGTTTGCACAGAGAACTTATTCAACATCACATAGATGCACTACCAATTGCACTAAGAAATCACATATACTACTTCTTACATTGCCTATCCTTCTATTTATACATTACAAAAGTGGGCCTAATTGTGGGTAAACCCACGAGCCGACATCCCTTTCCCATTACATTAACCCAAAACCCTAAAAGGGCCCAAAAGTGAACCGAGATCCCGTGATCTCTGCTTCGCTTGGTGCTCCATCTTTGATAGGTTGTCAAAGTCCAAAAACGGTCAAATATGACCAAGTGTTCCTCAAAACTTGGTCAAGGGCCAACAGGCCCCCAACACTCACCCGTGACTCGTCTCGAGTCACTCTGGTCTGATCAATTCCGCCTCAAATGCCTTGAGCTTGGCTTGAGCTACTTCGACCTGCTGCAATGTGACAACCTCTTGCTCAGTGAACTCCTGGATCACTGAATCATTTACTGGCCCTTCAGTGATGACAACCTGTTCAATCTCGACTCCCTGGCTTTCAACTTCAGTGAATAGTTGGCATGCCTTTTCTTGGATTGGTTGAAGTTGCTGGGAGACTTCCATGACTTTAATTTGCAACGTGTGTACCTGTTGTTGGGCAGTGTGTTTTTTTGGAAATCTCTTCATTCTTTTGACTGGGGTCAAGGCCTTCAACTGTGCCTGTAGTGTATTTGCGTGCTGCTTTTCTTCTTGGAGTTGTGCCTCCAATGCCCGCAACTCTGGATTCTCTATGATGTTCTCATAAGTCTGGGTGCTTCTAGTGCTTAGCTGCTTACATTCGAAGTCAAAGGTTTTTAATCGACCAACTGCGCTACGGGAAGTTGCCTCCCTTAGGTCTCTTATTTCTTGAGGAGTCTCAAGCACAGTACGAAGTTCCAGATCTGTGATGCGTTGCTGAAGTTGCTGGATTACTTCTTCAAGTTGTGCCACCTGGTGTGGGACATGTTCTTCAATCTTCACTTCTATGATCGTCACAGAGAGAAGTGATTTATGAACCATTTCCTGTACTTCAAGTTGCTCT
>JASDQU010374828.1:73465-85619 GCA_032191745.1 Picea mariana | reverse complement strand
GCTTCTCTGTTCATTTTCCCACGCGTTCAACATCACTGGATGTTATGCTGAGATTCCTCAGCCTCTCTGGCAGTTGAGACTCTTCATCTTTTCTGTGATAGTCGAGATCACCTTCTTTGTTTCAATTACAGGCTCCAACCCTCATCCAGCTGTCAATTTTCTCCATGAATCATCTTCATTCCACTCGCAGATTCCATGTCATTCTTCAGCTCTTCTGGAAATCACACAGAAGTCTCTTCGCATCCTCTGGTAGAATCCATCAATGGTTTCTAGCAGTTACACTCTGTCCTGCAATAGTATCCCTTCGATCAACACTTGATCTGATGGTTCAAATTACATCGCGATTTCACCTATCGCGATATCGACATTCTGGCGTTCATAGTTTTTGTCACTTACAAATTCTGATCCCCGAGACTCCGTGAAGAAGACAGATCAACGGTCCAGATCATTTCTTGATCTGACGGTTCAGATTCAATCACGATTTCGCATATCTCGAAATCGACATTCTTGTTGCAGTGTGTTCTTTGCCTTTTGAATTTGTGATCCCCGAAACTCCGATATGGAGCTTGTCTGGACTGACTCCTTCTCTTCCCATGACCAAGGGTTGTGACCATAGACTTATGTCTCTCCATATTGCGATTCACGAAACTCTGGCACGGAGTTCAACCAACGGTCGAGATATGAACTTGTTTCAATGACTACGATTGGATCGTGATATCGCATATCATGAAATCGACATTTTTGATGCATTGGTTTCTTTGCCTCTCCAAGTCGCAATCTCCGAAACTCCGATACGAGCCATAATAAACAGTCTAGATTCATTCTCGATTCAATGGCTGCGATTGCATCGCAATATCGCATATCACGAAATCGGGGTTCTTGATGTCAGGTGACTTTGTCATTTCAAAGTCTGATCCCCGACACTCCATAAAGAGATCATATCAATGGTCCAGATCTCATTCTCGATTCAATGGCTGCGATTGAATTGCGATATCACATATCGCGAAATCGGGGTTCTTGATGTCAAGTGACTTTGTCATTTCAAATTCCCGATCCCCGATGCCTCTCTATTGACTTGAATCAATGGTCCAGATCAGAGCTTGATCTGACGGCTGCAAATACATCGCAATATTGCATATCACGATTTTAACATTTTTGTTGCACTATTTACTTGCCTCTCCATGTTGCGATCCCCGAAACTCTGCTGACGTCACACGTGGATTGACACGTGTTGAATACTGCCATGTGTCACTCTGATTCGTGACTTACAAGTGCCTGAAGTGTTGAATTAGCCTGACACCTGTCATTACCTGGTTGTGCCACATGTCCCTATCTAACGTGGTCTACTGATGTGAGTTGGGTCGACGGTCTAGATCACATCTAACTTTGACGGCTGCGATTAAATCGTGAAATCGCATATCGCGATTTCGGAGTTCTTGATGTCAAGTGATTTTGGCTTTTCAAAGTCGTGATTCTCGAAAATCCGATGTGGAGTTTGATCAATAGTTCAGATCAACCTAGATCTCGATGGCTCAGATTAGATTATGACTTTGCACATCGCGATTACTCCCACTTCTCCTTGTACTTTAAAAAGCGTGCAGGCTATCCTTGATCTGACGATGGTCAGGTCTTGTGCTTGGATATAATGACTGAGATTTATCCTCCTCTTCAGTGTGCTCGTCTTGTCTTCATTCAGATCTGATGACCCTCGTTCTTTCGAGAAACTTGAATGGGATCCAACGGTCACTGACTCTTCTCCTCCCGATTATTGTTGCGCTGCTACTCATTGCTGTTGTACTCAAGCCATCACCACAACCACAACTATACTCGCCATAAATGACAAGTATACACTACCTGTAAATATGCTAACAACCCTTTTTACATTCTTCCTGTACCCATGCCATATTTATTGCTGTACTTTCCATCAATGACAATCATATGCTACCTGTTAAACATTTTCAACAAAACAATCAATATCAATTAACCAAAGAAGGTCAAGATTATGTGCTTCATGCTCATCATGTAAAGGAAAATAAAATTCTTCAAACTGTGGAAACATTAAAGAAGACAATTCAAGCAAGAAACAAACCTATAATTGTTTCAAATCAAGTAATATATCTTAATAAAGAATAGGAGATGATTCTGGAATGGAAAATCAATCATAGTTTGCTTCAAGATAAGCTAATGTCATGTAAATATTATAAACATATCAGCTCATTTGTAGTTGTATGTTTTATGCTATCATTAGTAATGTTGTCTACATGGATGATAGTGGCTTCAGTAAGATGTGACAGGGTTCAAATGGCTATCAATATGCTATCAGTTATCATGGTTGTGTTACAGTTGATCTTGATGAGACAGGTACACAGGACAGAGTTCAGAGACATAGATCAAGTTGGGTGGCGTATCTCGAGCTTGATGACTAGTTAGTAACATTTTAGGGACCAAAAGGTCCTTTAGTGGGGAGGTGTGATCCAGAATCAGATCCAGGAGCTTGATGGGGCTCAGAAAGGCCTAAAAATCAAAGTTCTCATAATGGCTTCAAAACAAACATGTGCATAGACCTCATTGATACAAACCCAATGCAACTTGAACAGGCTCAAATAGACGTCATATGCTCAAGTTATGGAGATCTGTTCATTTTTCCAAACAGACAAAAAAATGTTGACTGTATAGTCTGTAGAGTTAATACAGTGCCACGTGGAAGCTGACTGTATAAGCCGTACGGCCATACAACTAGCATGGTAGGCATAGTTGGTAGGATGACTAGGTGTATCGATGTTGACGTGGACAGGATAGGTGGACCAACCGGGAGGTGACATGTGTCACCACTATAAGGGTGACATGTGGCACACCTGTACAACTGACGTGGCATGTCCATATGGTGACATGTGGCATGTTTGTATGATGACACATGGCAAGGTATGACACTGACAAGGAAAATAGGTGGCATATCTGGTCCAATCACATGCTGAAAAGTGGCAGAGTTTTTGGCAAATGGTGTGGTGCCACGTGGCACCCATGTATTGGTAGTTGGTTTTCTTTACAAAATTTGTTTAGAGTCAACAAGGTTCGAACACTAGAACTCTGTCCGGGCTACACCTTGGTAGGGCTAGGTTAGCCAGGCCGCCCATGGGTGGTTCTTATAAACCATATGTAATAAGTTTTATTTAAATTTTAATATATGCGCGTTGGTGGAAACAAAGGGTTGGGGCCTAGCCACAGCCTCCGATATGTATATACTCATACATCCGTTCTAACGTGACCATGGTCTACCCTTTCAGTTTCATGTGTGTAGGGGTATGGATTAGCCTTAGCTCTGGTCCCGTTGGTACTTCTCAACATGACCCGGCCTCATCCATGCTAGCATGAAGGGTTCAAGACTTGGTCCTATAATGAATCCCATAAGACCAGGCGTTTTCATAGAAGGGGGCCAGCATGCAGCCCCTAGGGGAATGGTTCTTGGCCACATGCCTCCATATGACTGTGTTTAGGGGTGCACACCTAGGATAGAGGGTGATTATCCCAATAATAGTTATAAAGTGGTTTTTAAACTTTGGAACAATGATTTTTCACTGATTTTTGGAACAATTTTGGAGATTGTTTGCCCTTTTTGGGGAATATTGGGCCCTTTTTTAGGCCAGATCTTGGGAGGAAGTTGGGAGATGGTTACCAACTTCATATCTATATAAACCAAGCCTTACTGAGGCCATATAAAGATATTCAGAGTAGGTTTATGCTAAATATTTTCCAAGCCAAAGTCATTTTTATGCAGGGAAGTTGTTAAGGAGTGCACATTTGTGGGCCATTTCTGGGAGCTCTGATGATTTGATTTGAGTGTCGTTTATTCTGTTGGGTTCTTGAGATCTGGTAGAACAAGACCAGATTAGTTTGTAACCTTTTGGCACTTATGTGATGTACTTATTGAGATTTGAACAGAAATAATAAAGCCTCACCCACTGAGACAAAGGTCCAGAGACGTAGGCGAGATTTTCGAACTCTGTTATCACATTGTTGTTATGGTTTTTTTTTTTATGCTTCATTTAAGTTATGTACATGTTTATATGGTTGTCACATTTATTCTATAATTCTTCCTCTTTATTTAATATTCCTAATTGGTTAATCAAAACATCCTTAATAACTCAACCATAATCATGGAAAAGATCTTTTCAGATCAGCTCGAGCCTTGAATTAGGTTGGAGAGTGTTGGCACCATACCGAAGTGGAAAGAAGGATGATCGTGGGAAAGAAAGTGTGTAGGAAATTGAAGTGACAACTGGAAAAATATCAGCACGAGCGAATGCAAGAAAGTGTGCATAGAGGAAAGCGGCAGCTGGAGGAAGAACAACATGCGCATGGGAGAAAAACCTAGCATAAGAAGGGTTAGGGTTTTGGTAATATTCTGTAAGTGGATGAAAATCCTGAAATGTATAAATATAGATATGAAAGTATCATATAGCATGTGGTTATTTTTGTTTTTTTTATCATTGTTGATTTTATGCTAGTTTTTATGAGGATTACAATTGTCATTGTGTGATTGTTTCGAGTATTGCGATTAGAGATGTGGGAAGGATTTTGAGTTGTATGAATCGAGTTTTTTAAGTTGTTGAGCAAGAATAGATAGGAGGGAAGGTAGATCTGAGGATTAGACCGCAGGTTGTAGAGCCTGGTGTGATCTAGTTCACCTCACATTGATCTTACCCACTTTTGCATACCACTATAAGCGCGCAGCGCAAGGAAATCAAGAACCACCATAATAAAAGAGCCAAGAGCCAAATCTTTGTGGACGTAGCCCAGGAGGGGTGAACCAAGGTAATCTCTATGTAATGTGTTGAATGTTTGCATGTGTTTAACTGCTTTCATCAATAGGTGATTATAATTGATGAATAACCAAATTCATTATTAGAATCCGTTTATATTTTGAGTTATATGCATGCGATTCTTAGGAACAAGTAAATTACAGTAACAATTCACAAAACAGGGTCGTAATCAAGAAACCCTTTATCCCCTACTTTGTCCCAGACTGTAAACACTTGAGTCTTATAGTCAACCATCTATAACTATCTTAGGTGAGACTGCATAGTACCTTCTGAGCGTTGCATTGCCTTCTGTTTTACCAAGAGGGATGATAGTTAGAGGCTTTGTTGGAATCCTAAATGACAAGAACCCCGGGTCTATAAATTATATAAAAGATACCAACAAATGGTTCTATTGTTGGGTTAAGAGGAACAAGATAGGACTAAGTTGATGATATAGAGTGTACAAGAACCATCAAATAAACAATGAGCCATTAGAAGGGAAGGTGGAGACCTTGGAACCCCACGAGAGAAGAAATCGAGGGTTGGTTGAGTACTAAAGAGCTAGAATTTGTACACAAAGACAATAGAAACCCTAGAATCACACCATGCAGATACATGGATAAATACGTGCTTATAGATTTACATGAAATCTTTTTCTATGATTTTCTGCATCTACTACAGGAGTGGATCTTAAGATTAATGGATAATCACCCAATGAACCAGATTCAACAGCTAGATTGGAATCTAGTATAGATTCAATAGCTACAGCTGGTGAAAAATAAATTCACCCATGCAGTAAACTTTTGGCTTGACAGTATTGTGGCAGTATTCATCACAGAGTTTGTGGTAGACACAACAAAGTCATATAGCGCAGTCGAGCAACAATTTCTATGAACACCCAAAGGAAGGTACATTCGATCCCTATATACTTCTATCAAGATACTGCTTTATAAAAAAGGTGTCATGACAATGGAACCAGACAATTAGACTTCCCTGTGCTCATGGGGGAAGGGGGGAAGCACTGATAGAGAAAGGAGGAATGGAAGGAGGGCAGGATAAAGAGAAGAAGGAAGAGGAACCCTTGGACCTGATCTCGATGGATGACGACTAGCTCAAGTGGATCTTGGTGTCATCAAGAATGATGCATAGTGGAGCACCCTACCAATATAAGATAAACACCAAGAAGAGAGTTGTAGCCAAAAGGGAGGGATTGGGAAGCGATGAGGAGGAGGTAGAGGATCTCTAGGATGTGGAGCATATTGAGGAATCCTATGCGCCACCTACTAGAGGAAAACCAAAGGCCCAAGAATGGGAGAAGAAGACAACCACCCCTTTTAGGTCAATGTCAGTGTGGAACCCATAAATCCATGCATGACCAATACACCATAGAGAACACCACCATTTAGGCAACCAAAGTTCAGAGGAAGTATGACAGTAAGAAGTACATATACACAAGGAGCGACAACTGGAGGAGCCAGTTTAGGTAATATTAGTCAAGTATCCACACCGCATGGAGGAGGCAGTAGTTCAATACTTAGAATGGCAGGACACAACCCTACTATTAGATTACCAGAGTTTCTAGGAGGAGCAATAGAAGACCCTGAGAAGCATCTATTCATTTGCGCCAAGATTTGGGAAGAAAAGAAGATCAATGATGACAACACCAAACTTGCACAGCTAGCGATCATGCTAAGAGATCATACACTAGATTGGTACATGAGTCTAGACATGAACAATGCTCCAAGGATGACATTAAGAAACTATTAATCAATGAGTTCCAGAAGCTGAGATCAGAGGATCAGTATATGAACAAGATGATTGAAATAAGACAAAAACCAGGAGAATCAGTATGGGAGATTGATCAAAGGTTCAAGAAACTAAAAGGGAAGTTAAAATACCTCATGACTGAGATGCAACATTGGCACATGTTTATCAACTCACTACTACCACACTTAAAATACCCACTATGACAACAAAAGTTTCAGATACAAGCAGAGGCTTTGTAGGTATCTTTGCAATTAGAAGAGAATCTATATCAATAGATGGACCCGACTATCGAAGAACTGAAAGAGGATCTGAAGAACTTAACATTTCAGCTGAACCAGAATAAGAATAAGCAAAAACGAGAAGCCATCTGGTGTACCACATGCAGGACAAAAGGACACCAGAAAAATGAATGTCTGACGTTTGTGAAATATATGGCAACAGGGATGCCAAACTCGCTACCACAGGGGGGATTATGGCCTGAAATATGCAAGAAACTGGATCACGGCCCTTACCATTGCACAATTATGCAGAAATACCAAATAGTCCCAATGAACTCATATTGCACGTTCTGCAAGTCAGTTGGCCACGATGACAAAGATTGCAGAACTATGGAGCTGATGGGGGAAAGAACCTCAGATGCCTACAGGGTATAGGCAGAAATGATGACTAGGCAGGTAGCACCACAGTTCACTCAAGCCCCAACACCATACAACATGTTAGCACTCTGTAAATTTCCAAGAGGTTGACAACAGAAGAAATCCACAAAATGTAACTTTATCCAACCGCTTTTGAAGCTGGGATCTAGCCCTTCCAACTTCAGATAGGGATCTCTCTATATGATTTAGCTATGTTTCAAATTTTTAAATATTAGGCTTGGTAAATAAATAGGTCGGTTTTTGTTGTTGTAGTTTTTTGTCGAGTTGGTTGAGACAGTCTACACATCCATTGGGCTATGGGGTGTGTGTTTTTAATAAAATATGAAATACAAACCAGAAATGAAAAGGGAAGACTTTCACAGGGTGAGATAATATAATCACTGTATTCTTTAATAGCATAAATGATGAATAGCAAAAAAGATGAGAAAGATAATTTCAACAAAGAAGCAGTTAAGAATTTCTTTATTGGAAACACCAGAAGATAAAACACTTAAATCTTTCGAGTCAGAAACAGAGTATACGAGATAAATCCTGCAACCTTCATTACTCTTAAAGATTAGATTTAGAAAACAACATCTTAACAAAGCGAGAATAACATTCAACTTAGAGAGAAAAACATCACCAGTGAATACACGCAAGAATCCTGTGAAAGTGCCTCCTTTTTATTAATGGAAGATCTCTTCAAAAATATTACAGTCTGATAACGTCAGGGTGTCAAGATCAACAACCCTCAATACTTTGAAAGATGAAGTATTTATAAGTCAAATTACAAATGATCCTGTCATTAATGATCAGGATGTGCTAAATCTATTTTTATCCCAACTAACTTAACAAATTTCCTAAATCTAGGAACTGCTTGATGATGTGGTGTAACTGCATGTTGATTTCTGGGTGGGTCATTGATATATCCTCTGCAAGACCTCATCTGACTGGACAAATGAATGGACTGGGATAGCTCATCTGCTACTCGATCATATCACAGAGCTCCTCCCATCGAAGATGACTGGGCACGTTGACTTTGATAAGTCTTCGATACACTTCATCCATTTCTGTGTACTTGGCGAAGGTTGTCTTGGTGAGGAAAATGTATTGAATCTCATGTTGGATACTAATGTCCCACTGAAGAGCTTCTAAAAATGCCTTGCTAGTGATGTTCCCTTGAATACCTGCAAAATTTGACCTATCCTTAGCCACATCGGCCAATCTCTTCTTGTAGTCTGGGAGTGTCATCAATTTATCATTGATTACCTTCAGACCAGGTAGACCTTTCTTCTGTAGAGCCTCTATATTACTGAAGAATCTTTGTACCCCTAGGTCCATGGCCTGAAACTTTTCTTCCAGATGAAGCATTAATCCTCTCTTGGTCAAAACTCTTTTGACCTCAAGGATGGTCTCTGTTCTATCTTCAATTTTCAGCTCTTCTAGTTCTTCCCTGGTCTTAGAATTGAGGAACTTGATGATCTCGTTTTCCTATGTTGGCATGTCTCCCAATTCTACTCTGATCTTCTCAAAGGCCTATTTGGTTCTCTGTACCAATTCATTCTTCTCAAACATGATCTGGATCATGGGCCATATCTCGTTCATGGACTTGGTGATGTTTGTCCATACACTCTCTTTAACTTCAGCTAAAGTCTTTCCTGCCACTGTTTGCTTCCAGAGTTGTTGTAGCTCCTGTTTGAGCTTCTCTGTCACCTGTTTTTACTTGGAGAGGCTAGTCTAAAAGGAATATTTGAGTTCTTGAAGGTTCTCAATCTCCTTTTTTAGCCTAATGATCTCTGTTTCTTGCAGGTTCATTTTTTCCATGGACTTAGCTAGGTCGGTTGTCTTCTCCTGGGATGTCAATGGAGTTGCGGATGGGAATTCTGTCACTGATGTTGTGCTCACTCATGAAATTGAAATAGAACTCAATGGAATGACTTCCATTGGCTTCAGTTTCTCTTTCTTTTTTAATAGTTTCTCCATCTCAGCTTATATTTCTTTAAGCTGTGCATTCTGCTCCATGAGTAGCTTGAGCATTTCATCTTTCTCTCCTTCTTTCTCTACCATCTCCTTCACCTGCAAATCCTCTATGGGCGGGAGCTTCAGTTGTTTCCTCAAGGATGCTATGTCAACATTCTTCTTCTTTATCATTTCCTCAACTGCTTTCACGTTTGAAGGATCGTAACCGATCTTGAGGACCAACTCCTCCAAAGTCTTGATCCTATTTTCCTTTGCAAAGGACGATATCTTCTCCAACTTGAGTTGTGTTTGAACATTGTTCAGGGACATTTGCAATTTGGACGCAGAAGTGGAAGCATGCACCAATGTATAGAAAACCATTTCCCTGTCTGCTTGTGCAGATCCATCTGATCGGCCGAATGCACGTCCTTCGTCTGGAATTCAAAGGTGTCCCTTTTATAGTCAGTGATCACCTTGGGATCTGGTACCTGTGCCTAGAGGAATGCCATATGAATTTTTCCCTTATCGGTGTCAAATGCCAATAGAAACCTATGTTGCGCAGTCAACGTCTGCTTTCAGAACTAGGTGCAAGTACTGTTGGTCAGGGTCTGGTTCCTTTTCTTGATCAGCTCATATTTTTCAAAAATGATCAAATTTGGTCCTACCTTGCCTGGTTGAGTGTTCAATGGAGAGTCTGTGGATTTCTTCGACAATGCTGAGTTAATGACATTATGGAGGCTTGAACCAAAGGGTGGAATACCAACTTTGGTCACTGTAGTAGACGGGGCTTCTTTCTCCCCGGTTGGGCCAGGAACTGCAACAGTTTTAGGCCTCTTTGTATGCAGCTAGAATTCTTCGGAAGATACCTCAGTGACAGGCAGAGACAAGTCTTGCCTAGGCCTCTTCTCTTTCGAGACCTATGGCGTGGTCGTTTGTGACACAGTGGCCAGGGGATCCTGCTGTTCTACTTCGATCAATGTGTTAGGCTCCCAAGCTGTCTGATTTATGAACTTCTCAACTTCAGGCATGGAATCATGAACATATGGGATGTTTTTGTTCGTCACCCTCATCTCTGAGATGATCCCACATGGATCATAATTCCATGGGAAGCTCATAAAGAAATTCATTTCCCTCAGCATCCTGTCTACTTCTTCACCAGCGCCACGATTATTGCAGATGAAGGAACCAATCTACCCCTTGATTCTAAGTTGCTGCTTTTTCTTCAATGACATAAAATGGATATCATTGGAATTTATTATCTACCTGATATACTCCAAAGCAAAAATTCTAATAGGCAGATACTTGGGTAGCTTATATGGTGCCAACTCACACCCGTATACTCTAATTTCGGTGTAATAATTATACAAGTACCAATCCCCGGTCTTTGTGTTGTTCGAGAGATGCAGGATCCTCTGAACTTCATCGTTTATCCGAGGGTCGAGCCTACCACCTAGCATACTTACCACAGGGTGGTAGAATTGATCAATGAACTCCTTGAAACTGAAATCAGTGGAGTTGTGCTTGAGTAAGGAGGTCCATGCTGTCACTACTTGAGGTCTACCATCGCCATCCATCTTCTGCATGGAGAAGCCAAATTTATCTGCCTGGAAGAAGACAAACAAGTATGCTAGTATCGATGCGTATCTGAACATGCCTTCTGTGTTGAAATTCATGAACTGTTCATGAATATTGTCTGCCAAGAATTTTTTGAAGCCAAACTGGGTGGTGGGCTTTTCATCGGTAGAGAAGATGGATAGAAAACCCATAATAGGTTCATCTACCCACTAATCAAAATAGTATCCTAACAAAGCACAAAGGGATGAAATGACCTGGTTTCCTTTAGTCAAGAACATGGAAGATGGATAAGGAGGATTTGTGGAGGGAAATTGAGTGGATGGGGGAAGGAAAATCTTGAATATTTGATCCCTTTGGGATAATGTCATTTTCTGGTATAATTTTGTAAGAATTTCCAGGTTGAAGGGTGACGCAGACTCGGCTCGGGGGATTTGCATCATCTATTCTATGGATTAGGGCGTGATGAGGAAAAGAATCTCTCCAGACGAGGAGATGATGACTCTTTTCTCAAGAATGTAGTGGGATTGACACTTGAGAGTGAACTCGGGAAAATGGTGAATTTGAGGAAAGAGGTAAAGGGTTAAATTAGACTCCCAGAGTCTGATTTCATCGCTCTGGTCCAGGAAGACCTCCTTGAGCCACGACTGAAGATCTACGAAATCAAAATCATACTTTGTATCTGTAATTAGTCAGTATTTTTTGACCAGTGGGATCCTGTCAAGGTCGACAGGAGGCGAGAGAAACAGATTCTCCTCTCCTTATGCTTGTTTTGACTTTGGCACCATTTCTGCAATAGTACCTGCAAGACAAACAACGTTAGTGGGGGCGATTGATTGTGGATGAGGGCAAATGACTGTAACAGAAGAGTAAACGACATAGAAAATCTCTGGTGTGATGAGTGGTAAATGGTGAGAAAAGGAAGAATGATGGGTAGTTTTGAGTAAACGGGTGTCCGTTGGGTGTGGGAGACAGATCAGCTAGATAAAGGATATGTTGTCCAGTAATAAATGGCCAATGGATCATTTGGGATGTGAGATGGTAGGTGATGGTGACTGAGGGAATATAGACAGGTGACGTGGTGGCTATCGATTGGAGGTAAAGGTCATAGTGAGGGGGCTTGCCACGAACGAATAGGGGGGAAGAACTGACAACAGTTATGGGATGTGACTATTTCGGGAAAGGTGGATGGTGACATCCAGAGATGACGATGGTAGGTCAGATAGCAGGAGATGATGGGACTCGGGGCCATTATATCATTTCCACGTATAAAGGGGGCCCTCCAGTGGAAAGATACCATTCTGGACCCCCCCCACCCCCCTCAATTAAAATCAGATCAGTCGGGGGGGGGTCCAAAAAACAATTTGAGCCCTTGATCTGAGCGCTTGTTTCTTGACCGCAGATCTTTGCACGCCTTTTATC
>JASDQU010374828.1:61245-72708 GCA_032191745.1 Picea mariana | reverse complement strand
TTTCTTTTTTCTTTCTTTTTCAAATTATTTGCAGAATGAAAAATCATTTGTCAACAAAAACACTAGAGACAGATAATATCCCAGTCACCAGTTGATCCTATAACTTATAGGGTGATAACAACAGCTCCACTTGGGGATGGTACTTTCCCTGTGAAGTGCCAAGAATCTTGGTTCCTGCCATTCTGAAAACTTCTGCCTAGTAGCCTTCGTTGATTGATTGGCTTTATTCTCAAAACATTGAAAGAACAGTGGTCAGCAGCTTAGGGCCTTCTCCTCGAGCTTCAACCAACTGACTAATGTTCTTTGCTCAGAAAAATGTAGGTGAAAAATAAAAATAAAAATGGTATGTACAATGGAGAGTGAAAACTTGAGTCTCTACTGAGGTGGCACATAATGTTTCAGCATTCTTCCATTTACAGGTCCTCCTGGCAGATCTGTGCCATCAACATTATTCAGCAAGAAAGATTTGTTCCCCTTGAATTCTTGGATCATGTATGGTCCTCTCCACAGACTGTCAAATTTTCCATGCTTTCCCTTGTCTTCATTTTTGGCGTCCCATCTCAGCACCAAATATCCTAGCTCAAAATCATCTTCCTTGGTTCTTTTGTCGAAAATCTTCTTGATGCTTTCTTGGATTACCTGAGTCTTATTGAAAACTTCTTCCCTAGACTGTTGTAAATGGATCATCTGGTTGATCCTTCTCTGTGAGTCATTTGGCTTGGCTTGTACATCTTGAAGCAACTTCATGACAAGGACTCCTAAGGAAGTGGGGAAAACGACCTCTGTGCCATAGACCAGCTGGTATGGTGACATACCGATTGATCTTTTGGTGGTCAGTCTGTCAGCCCATAATGTGAACACCAACTTGTTATGCCATGATTTCTTGTTTTCCTGGAACGTTTTCTTGATGATATTTACCAAGGTTTTGTTTGAAGATTCCACCAGCCCATTCCCCTGAGGGTAGTAAGTTGTGGAATGCCCCAAACCAATGTGATACTGGTTGCAGAAATTTATGAGCTTCTTCGACCGAAAAGCAGTTGCATTATCATTTATAATCTTTCTAGGACATCCAAAGCAAGACAAGATATTATTTTCAAGGAATTTGATAATAACAGAGTCAATGTCTTGCCTACTTGGTACTTCTTCGATCCATTTGGTAAAATAATCGGTGGAAGTGAGAATCCACCTGTGATGGCCTGAAGAAGGGGGGTGTATTTCTCCAATGAAGTCCAGTCCCCATTGCTTGAAAGGGGCTTCAACTGAGATCGGTTTCAGGGGGAGAGGAAGGAGTTTCCTTTTGCCTTCAAACAACTGACATTGATGACATGCAGTCACTTTATGATATACATCGGCGAATAGGGTGGGCCAATAGAATCTAGCTCTGAGTATTTTGTTGGCAGTGACCTTCCAGTTCATATGGCCACCACATTCTCCTACATGAAATTCTTGTAACACGTTGTCAGCTTCATCTTTCAATAAACAATTTAACAGAATGCCTCCAGAATCTTTCCAATACAAATTGCCTTCTAGAATACAGAATTTTAAGGCTTTCAACTTTAAAAATCTAGCTTTAGTCTTAGTCAAACCAGGGGGGGGCTTGTAAATTTTGCAAAATGAATATAAGGTCTGCGTACCATGGAGAGTTGAGAAATACCTCTCTCACACTTGGAGTCACCATCTCGCCCTGTTCATCTGCTGCAGCTAAAAAATCAATGTCAAGAGCATGGAAATTTGATTCAGCCATTAATTTCACTAGGCCTTGACCCTTGATTAGTTTTGTAGGCTTAATCTCTATATCGTATTCTAAAATGACAACAATCCATTTTCCCCTTCTCCCATCCGGGTTGTCCTGGGTCAAAATGCCTTTTACTACCGCATTCAGAACATATGCAATGGTATGAGAATGGAGAATGTAGACCCTAAAATCTTTTATAGCCTTTACCAAGGCAAAAGCTTGTTTCTCCATTATCTTGTAATTCAGAGCAGCGTCTCTTAATACTTTACTAAAGAAATCTATGGGTTGTTCATACCCTTGACTGTTCTTTTGTAGTAATACCGCTGCTATAGTATGTTCGGAAGCAAAAGAAAAAAGATAGAAATCCTTGGTAAAATCAGGACTGATTAAGACAGGGGCCTCTGTGAGTGCTTGTTTGACTTGTTCGAAAGACTATCTGGACTCAGAGTCCCATTTTATTTTCACATCCTTTTTTAGCATATTTGTAATGTTTCTAAGGAGCTCAGCCAGATTGGGAATGAATCTTCGTAGAAAGTTTATTCTCCCGATAAAAGACTGTAATTCTTTAAGGTTTCTTGGGTGTTCTAATTTTTGTATGGCCTCGATTTTGCTGGGGTCTATTTTGATTCCATCCTTGGAGATGATGTGTCCTAGCAGTTTGCCTTCCTCTATCCCGAAAAAGGATTTTCTCAGGATTTAAAGAAATCCCAAACCTTCTACATTTCTCGAGGACTCATCTGAGGTGTCACAGGTGTTCGTCATCAGATCGGGAAAACATAGTTACATCATCTAAATAGACGACAATAAACTTACCTGATTCTTCCATAAAGTTGATATCCATCGCTCTCTAGAATGTGGCTCCTGCTTTGATCAGACCAAAAGGCATTTTCACATACATGAAAGTGCCCCATGGTGTGGTGAAAGCGATTTTGTCTTGGCCATCTGGGTGGACGAGGACCTAATTGTAACCCGAGAAACCGTCCAGCAAAGATATTCGACTGGATCCGACTACCCTTTGAAGGATGTGGTCCATTTTTGGCAAGGGGTAATTATCCTTCAGGGAGACCTTATTTAGATTTTGTAAATCTATGCAAAGTCTAATTTCCCCAGATTTCTTACGTGTAGGGACCAACTTAGAGACCCATTTGGAAAAATGCAACGGGACTATGATTTTGGGATCGTACATTTTTTTGATTTCCTTTTCTATCAGAGGGAGTAACTTGGGATTTATCCTCCTAAGTTTCTGTCTAAATGGTTTTTGGTCTTCTTTTATTGGAATTTTGTATTGTATGATGCTGGTATCATAAGCTTTCAAATCCTCATAACCCTAGGCAAAGACATCCGAATATTTTTTGAACAGCTCAATGTATTTGAGTTTTTTCTCAAAGGGTAGTGATTTGGACAATTTGACCATCTTGGGTTTCTCCTCCGTCCCTATATTACAGTCTTCTACCTCTTGTCCATTGGCTTCAATTTTCAGTTTTTTGGATACGTCGTTAAAATCAAACAAGTCCTCTAAAGGAACTAGACCCCTAGGAAAAACATTTATTTTCAAATGTAAAACATCGGCCTCCATCTCATCATCACCTAATTCTCCTAAATCTACGCTATTTACACTATCAATTTCAAAATCTGATCTATTTACATTTTCATCTTCGTTCTCTAAATATATATTAGTACATTCAAAATTGTTTTTACACTGCAGAAATTCTTTGATTTGATCATCATTACCTAACACTTGCCAATACCTGATATTGTCGGGAACAGTTGGTCTGCATTTCACCTCCACAGTGTATGGGCGAGTTGAGTGGAAAGGAATCTTACATGTGGCTGCTGACGTAGCCAATCCGTCAGCAAGAATGTTTTGTCTCCTAGGCATTACCTGCAAGTCAACTTCAGTGAAACATCCAAGGGCATCAAGAACAACATTCCTACAAGCTCTAAGACGTGGGTGTTTCACAACGTACTCACCTTTGATTTGCTTAGTTGTCAACTCAGAATCACCTCTTACCATAATCTATTTGGCACCAACTTTTTTCAAAAGCTTCAGACTGAGCATCAAGGTTTCATACTCAGTGATATTATTAGTGCATTGGAAATTTAATTTGTAAGAGTGGTTTTCCGAATACCTATTTCTGTGATTGTGCAGCCAGACTCCTACTCCAGCTCCTTCTTTGCTTACTGCTCCGTCAAAATCCATGCTCCAGAAATATTCCGGTAGCTCTTCAGTTATCACGTTTTTCTTCCTTGCTACCTCAATGGTTTCTTGGCCTTCATCCTGACTAGATGTATCTTCTGCCAGCTGAGTATCTTGTTCTTCCGTGTCACCATCATTGTACAAGATAAAAGAATCCAAGTCGGAATGCACAGAGTAAAGAGGATAGTTGTGCGGTTTTTCTTGGCTATTGACCATGTATTTCATCAATGTTTCTCTGTACAGCCTTCTTTGTTGCCCGAAAACTGGGATAGTGGCATAAGACATATCTAGATGTAGGGTACCTCTCAACTTAGCCGCCCAAGACTGGGATAGAAACATTCCATACTTCGAAGGGATGTCTGCAACTACCACATCCATTACCATGCTCTTCACAGGAATCTGAACCAAGGTGATGCATAGGTCCTTGATCAAACCAATACATCTAACTTTACTGGAGTCAAATGAGTGTAAATCCTTGTAAGGTCTGGTGACCTCCAGTCCCAGTTTCTCCATCATTGCTTTAGGCATCAAATTGTGGGAAGCACCCAAATCCAACATAGCGTTATGCAAGATCAGGTCATGTATGTTTAAACTGATGTAAAAAGGAGCGACATCCCCATTATCGTCTCGGCCATCTACTTCAGGTCCAAACAAAATTTCAAGTTGATCATCTGTAAGGTTCACAGTATCAGAATGGTTTGTTGATCCAATGGTTAAGGCCTTCGTGCCTATGTCAGGTTTAATGGCCAGTGCTTTAATCACCAATGAATGATAAACGTCTTTGTTCATCAACTCAGAACATGGAATGGGAATTTTTACTTTGGCTAATTCCCCTTCAAGGCTAAAAGGTGTAGGGGCTCTACCTTGGCTCATCAATTCTGGTTTGTCCACCACACTCTTCTGGCCAGAAGTACTTGGTGGATTAATAGGTAAAACCTCGGGCTGTGACGATCTTTTTAGAATAGTAAGGTTTTTCTTCGCAGGAACTTCGACAGTGCTCTTCTCAGAAATGTTCTCGGCAGATGGCTCAGAGGCCTTCTTGGTTTCAATTACCTTCTTCGTTTCAATCGTCTTTTTTGGGGAACTCCCTTCTGTCTTTTTACTTTGCAGATTATACTGTTAGTGTACCTCCAAAATGGAATTTTTGAATGCCTATTGTTTTGCATCTTCGACTTCTTCACTTACTTTTGTTTGATTGAGAAGAAACAGTTCTTGCTCTTCTTGGGTAAGGAAAATAGCTTCGTTATCGTGAATGCCCATGAGATTTATGTGAGTATCCTCCAATTCCTTGATCACCTCCTCCCCTTCATCAGCATAATTTTCTTGTAGGGGAGTTCTGATCTACTGATCTGGTCCTCTCTGCTCCCTTTGATCCCTAGGATCTCTCTGTCTGATTTGAGCAGGGTTTCTCCTAAAGTTGGGGTTCCGAACCTGAGGAGCTGGTGGGTTTTCTCTTGGAGGATTTCTGTCTGACACAGTAAGTCTTTCCATCATTATTTCCATTTCTCTGGCCAAGGAATCCAATTTGGAATTGGAGGTTGATGTGGAAGGTTCCTCTTTAATGGTGACTCTCCTTTCTGACCTATGTCGTGCCCTTTTTTCCAACAAATTTGCCTCCACACTTATTGCACTTTTCTGCATGTCTTCCAGGGTGGTAGAGTTTCTTTCCCTTAGTTGGTATGACATTTCAGCATCAAAACCACCAGGGAATTTTATCAATGCCAAACCTTGTGGAGGTTTGATTTCAGCAGGGATTGCATTGTACAGGTTATTGAAACGAGTGCAGTAATCTTGTACTGTCTCACCTTGATTTCTTCTAATATTTTCGTATTCTGACAAGATTTGGAGAGGGTTTTTCTTTACCTCCCATCTGTCTAGAAAAATTATTTGGAATGTGGTAAGTTCAAGGACTGATGCAGCACGTAGACCTTTATACCATTTTTTCACGTCACTTGTCAAACTTTGGGCAAACAATCTCATTTGAATGTCAGCCTCATCTACTTCATGTAGATCAAAATAATCATTCATTTTATCAACATGTTGTTGGCCATTTAAAGGTACTATCGCATCGAACTATGGAAGTCTCGTTTGATAGTCTTGGGGCATGGCATGAAGAGGCGCAGCCAACACCAAGGGAGCATATCGAGCTTCCATGATGTGTGGAGGAGGTGGGATAACAGACTGGATGATTGGTGAGGTAGTGACTGAACATGAGGATGAAGAGGGACTGGAGAGCACTGAGGGAGTGATTTGCGGTTTAGCAGTGGGAGACAAAACTTCAGGGGTTCGAGGTTGTAAGACAGTTGGGTCGAAAATGATTCCAGTCACAAAAGTGTCGGACCATGTTCTAACCAGGATTTGTTGGGAAAAGGTGTCAAAGTCAGGGTTTTGAAAGGTAATGGGTTCCCTTGAAAAGGAAAGGGACTTATGGAAGGGAGTATAACTCACTGATCCTTTAGCTATGGTCCTTTTCCTGAGAAACTTTTCTGGGTTATTTATCACTATCGCAGGTTCTGGGTCTGGATGAGATCGAGTATAAACTTTCTTGGGAGACAGATTTCTTTTTTGATTTATATATATATATATATATATATTTTAGTTTTATGAGTCCGAAAATAATATGTACAAATTTTAATCAACCTCTAAACATTACTTCCTTCTCAAATTTGCAATATTTTAGGAACAGACTTTCTCTTAGGGAAAGAAAACGTGAAGTTATAAATTTTATATGTTCTGTCCCCAGTGGAGTTGCCACTATGTTAGCACTCTGTAAATTTCCAAGAGGTTGACAACAGAAGAAATCCACAAAATGTAGCTTTATCCAACCGCTTTTGAAGCTGGGATCTAGCCCTTCCAACTTCAGAGAGGGATCTCTCTATATGATTTAGCTATGTTTCAAATTTTTAAATATTAGGCTAGGTAAATAAATAGGTCAGTTTTTGTTGTCGTGGTTTTTTGTCGAGTTGGTTGAGACAGTCTACACATCCATTGGGCTATGGGGTCTGTGTTTTTAATAAAATATGAAATACAAACCAGAAATGCAAAGGGAAAACTTTCACAGAGCGAGATAATATAATCACCAGATTCTTTAATAGCGTAAATGATGAATAGCAGAAAAGATGAGAAAGATAATTTCAACAAAGAAGTAGTTAAGAATTTCTTTATTGGAAACACCAGAAGATAAAAAACTTAAATATTTCGAGTTAGAAACATGGTATACGAGATAAATCCTGCAACCTTCGTTACTCTTAAAGATTAGATTTAGAAAATAGCATGGTAACAAAGCGAGAATAACATTCAACTTAGAGAGAAAAACATCACCAGTGAATACATGCAAGAATCCTGTGAAAGTGCCTCCTTTTTATTAATGGAATATCTCTTCAAAAATATTACAGTCTGATAGTGTCAGGGTGTGAAGAACAACAACCCTCAATACTTCAAAAGATGAAGTATTTATAAATCAAATTACAAATGATCCTGTCATTAATGATCAGGATGTGCTAAATCTATTTTTAGCCTAACTAACTTAACAAATTTCCTAAATCTAGGAACTGCTTGATGATGTGGTGTAACTGGACGCTGATTTCTGGGTGGGTCATTGATGAAGCCTCAGCACGACCTCATCTGACTGGACGAATGAATAGACTGGGACAACTCATCTCCTACTCAATCAGATCACAGAGCTCCTCCCATCGGAGATGACTGGGCACGTTGACTTTGAGAAGTCTTCGATACACTTCGTTAATTTCTGTGTACTTGGTGAAGGTTGGCTTGGTGAGGAAAATGTATTGAATCTCATGTTGGATACTGATGTCCCACTAAAGAGCGTCTAAAAATTCCTTGCTAGTGATGCTCCCTTGAATACCTGCAAAATTTGACCTATTCTTAGCCACATCGGCCAATCTCTTCTTGTAGTCTGGGAGTGTCATCAATTTATCATTGATTACCTTCAGACTAGGTAGACCTTTCTTCTGTAGAGCCTCTATCTTACTGAAGAATCTTTGTACCCCTAGGTCCATGGCCTGAACCTTTTCTTCCAGCTGAAGCATTAATTCTCTCTTGATCAAAACTCTTTTGACCTCAAGGATGGTCTCTATTCTATCTTAAATTTTCAGCTCTTCTAGTTCTTCCCTGGTCTTAGAATTGAGGAACTTGACGATCTCGTTCACCTGTGTTGGCATGTCTCCCAATTCTACTCTGATCTTCTCAATGGCCTGTTTGCTTCTCTGTACCAATTCATTCTGCTCAAACATGATCTGGATCATGGGCCATATCTCGTTCATGGACTTGGTGATGTTTGTCCATACACTCTCTTTAACTTCGGCTAAAGTCTTTCCTGCCACTGTTTTCTTCCAGAGTTGTTGTAGCTCCTGTTTGAGTTTCTTTGTCGCTTTCTTTTCCTTGGAGAGGCTAGTCTGAAAGGAAGATTTCAGTTCTTGAAAGTTCTCAATCTCCTTTTTTAGCCTGCTGATCTATGTTTCCTGCAGGTTCATTTTTTCCATGGACTTAGCTAGGTCGGCTGTCTTCTCCTGGGATGTCAATGGAGTTGCAGATGGGACTTCTGTCATTGATGTTGTGCTCACTCCTAAAATTGGAATAGAACTGAATGGAATGACTTCCATTGGCTTCATTTTCTCTTTCTCTTTTAATAGTTTCTCCATCTCAGCTTCCATTTCTTTAAGTTGTGCATTTTGCTCCATGAGCAGCTTGAGCATTTCATCTTTCTCTCCTTCTTTCTCTGCTATATCCTTCACCTATGAATCCTCTGTGAGCAGGAGCTTCAATTGTTTCCTCAAGGATGCTATGTCATCATTCTTCTTCTTTATCATTTCCTCAGCTGCTTTCACGTTTGAAGGATCATAACCGATCTTGAGGACCAGCTCCTCCAAAGTCTTGATCCTATTGTCCTTTGCAAAGGACGATATCTTCTCCAACTTGAGTTATGTTTGAACATTGTTCAAGGTCACCTACAATTTGGATGCAGAAGTGGAAGCATGCACCAATGATAGAAAACCATTTCCCTTGTCTGCTTGTGCAGATCCATCTGATCGGTCGGATGCACGTCCTTCATCTGGAATTCGAAGGAGGCCCTTTTATAGTCAGTGATCACCTTGGGATCTGGTACCTGTACCTGGAGGAATGCCATATGTATTCTACCCTTCTCGGTGTCGAATGCCGATAGCAACCTATGTTGCGCAGTCGATGTCTGCTTCCAGAACTAGGCGCAAGTACTGTTGGTCAGGGTCTGGTTCCTTTTTCTTGATCAGCTCATATTTTTAAAAAATGCTCAACTTGGGTCCTACCTTTCCTGGCTGAGTGTTCAATGGAGAGTCTGTGGATTTCTTCGGCAATGCTAGTGTAATGAACTTATGGAGGCTCAAACCGAAGGGTGGAATACCAACTTTGGTCACTGTAGTAGACGGGGGTTCTTTTTCCCCGGTCGGGCCAGGAACTGCAACAGTCTTAGGCCTCTTGGTATGCAGCTGGAATTCTTTGGAAGATACCTCAGTGACAGGTGGAGACAAGTCTTGCCTAGGCCTCTTCTCTTTTGGGACCTGTGGTGTGGTCATTTGTGACACAGTAGCTGGGGGATCTTGTTGTTCTACTTCGATCAATGTGTTAGGCTGCCAAGCTATCTGATTTGCGAACTTCTCAACTTCAAGCCTGGACTCATGAACATATGGGATGTTTTTGTTCTTCACCCTCATCTCTGAGATGATCCCACATGGATCATAATTACATGGTAAGCTCATAAAGAACTTCATTTCCCTCATCATCCTGTCTGCTTCTTCCCCAGCGCCATGATTGTTGCAGATGAAGGAACCAATCTGCTCGTTGATCCTAAGATGCTGCTTTTTCTTCAATGACACAAAATGGATATCATCAGAATTTATTATCTGCCTGATATACTCCAAATCAAAAATTATGACAGGCAGATACATGGGCAACTTATACGGTGCCAACTCGCACCTGTATACTCTGATTTCAGTGTAATCTTGATACAAGTACCAATCCCTGGTATTTGTGTTGTCCAAGAGATGTAGGATCCTTTGAACTTCATCATTTATCCGAGGCTCGGGCATGCCACCTAGCATACTTACCACAGGGTGGTAGAATTGATCAATGAACTCCTTGAAACTTAAATCAGTGGAGTTGTGCTTGAGTAAGGAGGTCTTTGCTGTCACTGCTTGAGGTCTACCATCCCCATCCATCTTCTGCATGGAGAAGCCAAATTTATCTGCCTGGAAGAAGACGAACAAGTATGCTAGTATCGATGAGTATCTGAACATGCTTTCCGTGCCGAAATTCATGAACTGTTCGTGAATATTATCTGCCAAGAATGTGTTGAATTCAAACTGGGTGGTGGGATTTTCATCGGTAGAGAAGATGGATAGAAAACCCAGAATGGGTTCATCTACCCACTGATCAGAATAGTATCCTAACAAAGCACAAAGGGATGAAATGACCTGGTTTACTTTAGTCGAGAACATGGAAGACAGATAAGGAGGATTTGTGGAGGGAAATTGAGTGGATTGGGGAAGGAAAAGCTTGAATATTTGAGCCCTTTGGGATAATGTCATTTTCTGGTATAATTCTGTAAGAATTTCCGGGTTGAAGGGTGATGCAGAGTTGGCTTGGGGGATTTGTATCATCTGGTCTATGGATTCGGCCATGATGAGGAAAAGAATCTCTCCAGATGAGGAGATGACGGCTCTTTGCTTGGGAATGTAGTGGGATTGACACTTGAGAGTGACCTCGAGAAAATGGTGAATTTGAGGAAAGAGGTAAAGGGGTAAATTGGACTCCCAAAGTCTGATTTCATCGCTCTGGTCCAGGAAGACCTCCTTGAGCCACGAATGAAGATCTGTGAAATCAAAATCTCACTTTGTATATACGATTAGTCAGTCTTTATCGACCAGTGGGATCCTGTCAAGGTCGACAAGAGGCGAGAGAAACAGATTCTCCTCTCCTTATGCTTGTTTTGACTTTGGCGCCATTTCTGCAACAGTACCTGCAAGACAAACAACGTTAGTGGGGGTGAATGACTGTGGATGAGGGAAAATGATTGTAACGGAAGAGTAAACGGTGTACAAACTCTCTGGTGCGATGAGTGGTAAATGGTGAGAAAAGGGAGAATGAGGGGTAGTTTTGAGTAAACGGGTGTCCGTTGGGCATGGGAGACAGGTTAGTTGGATAATGGATAGGTTGTCCAGTAATAAATGGCCAACGGATCATTTGGGATGTGATATGGAAGGTGATGGTGACTAAGGGAATACAGATAGGTGACGTGGCAAATATTGATTGGAGGTAAAGGTCATAGTGAGGGGGCTTGCCACGAACGAATGGGGGGGAAGAACTGACAACAGTTACGGGATGTGACTATTTCAGGAAAGGTGGATGGTGACGTCCAGAGATGACTATGGTAGGTCAGATAGCAGGAGATGATGGGACTCGAGGCCATTAGATCATTGCCATGTATAAAGGGGGCCCGCCAGAGGAAAGATACCATTCTGGACCCCCCCCTCAGTTA
>JASDQU010374828.1:27478-61154 GCA_032191745.1 Picea mariana | reverse complement strand
CCCCCCCCTCTGTTAAAGGTAGAATGGTCGGGGGGGTCTGGAAAGCTCTGTCCACCGTAGATCTGGGTGCCACGATCTGGACCATTTATATGTGCAAGGAGCATAAGTGGGGAGCAGAAAACACATGCGCCAGGGGAAAAACTTAGGATAAATGCATTTTATGGGTTTTTCGAAGGTTTTTTAAGTAGACACCACCATGGGGCTTGACCAAATGATCTTTTAAGCATCTAAAACAATGTGCAACATTAATCATCAAACTAGTTCTTATTGAAATGAAGCAACAATGCAACTAACCTATATTCTAACCTAGTTTCCTATGACAGTTAACCTAGATTAGACTGTTGGGTTAAGAATTTATTCTACCCTGGGGTTGTCTGACCAATATTAGACAGTTTGGCTAGATTTATTCACTAATCTAACCTAGACACTTTGGCTAAGATTAAATTGTTTAGCCAAACTCATTCACTACCCTATCAACATCAATTTAAAAAGAACTTGGCCATGCTTGAAAGGTATGGACCAAGTTACTATTATTGCATGGGGCTTTTATTGAAATTCTTTTATGCCCTTTTTTCTTTTCTTTTTTNTATTTGCAAAATGAAAAATCATTTGTCAACAAAAACACTAGAGACAGATAATATCCCAGTCACCAGTTGATCCTATAACTTATAGGGTGATAACACAACACTACGCAACAGTAGTTTAATACTACACAACAACCCTATAATAACGCGCAAACATAGTACAACCCAGCACAACCCCAGTACAATACCACGTAGTATAATCAGGGACCACAATATAATGCGCCATGAGGTGATCGCGCATCCTATAGAGGAGCATGATGAGCCATAGGAGGTTTCATATGTGGGAGAGGACCAGTCACATGTCTCAATTGCCAGCAACCAGGACATTATGTATGGGAATTCCCACTACCACCAACGACCTGTATGTATTGTCGCACTCCGAACCACAGTACAGAGGAATGTTCGACACTACTCATAAAGATATAGAAAAAAAAGGAACCAAAATAACCAGAATGTTTAGTGGATTTCAGCAGAAGCAAGGGATGACGAATGAAACATCAACATAGTCACTCGAGGAGGAATGAAAAAAGGAAATGACGCAGTTCAAAAGGACCCAGCGTAGAATCAATAGGTAAAGAAGAACCTGACCCCAAGAAGCAATTCGAAGCACAAAAGGAAAAGGAGATATTTACAGAATCCCAACAAGAATTCCAGAAGGAGGACATAGCGCTGACTGCACAACAGAACAAGGAAGCTTTGGAATATGACATGCCACCATCACTGGACCATACCAACATAATACAACATAAGGAACAAGTAAATACTCTCAAATACTTTTTTCAATCATGCATCAAAATGTTAGGTGATCCCTCATCTATCAAAGTATTTCAAAACTTCCTAGATAAATGTAGCGGCGAGACGGAACAGAAGCCAAAACTGAAAACTGTCAACCACCTACACACAAGAAGAAGAACAAGTAGAGAATTTGGAATCAAGGCTAACATTAGGGATTTCATCATGGGAGATATTATACTAGATCTAGGATCCGAGGTGAACGTACTACCAAAAACCACATGGAAATGCATGGGAGAACCTACACTGGGATACTCAATTGTTCAATTAAAGCTAGTGAATCAACATAGAGTCCTACCAATAGGTAGACTGAAAGGATTAACCGTATATCCAGATGGCATGCGCACTAAGGAAGACTTTGAAGTCATCGAAATAGTAGATGGTACAACACCTTACCCAGCTCTACTTGGACTAGATTGGGCGTTCAACAACCAGGCCATAATTAACTTGAAGACCAAAAAAATGACATTTGAGTTGGCAGACTATAGGGTTATAGCTCCACTTGACCCATTAGATGGTGAGAGGTTCTAGACAAAATCGGCCAGTTGTACAGAACAACTACGCGCGATGCAGACTATATAAACCCAACTACATATGAGATACTCAGTTGGAGGAGCATTACTTCATGCACAATGTACTCGGACACTGGGTTAGAAAACTGGTAGAAAATACTATATGAAGTATCCACAAGAAGGTGTGCAAGAATAAATCGCGCAGTAAGATGTCTTGGCATAAAAATCAGAGAACCACCCAGTTTTCACGGGCTAAATTATTTGGAAACTTTATTGACACAATATGAAGGTGAAGTATTAGAGAACCAGAGACTATTAGCACTATAATTAGAACTAAAGGCTACACTTGCAATATGGTGGGGTGCACACAAAGAGACTATCATAGATTAGTACCAATGCAAACGATTACTGCGCATAAGGTTTGACGTAGAACAGATATGGAACAACCGACAAAAATATGATGGACTAGGAATACTAGCAGAACACTTGGAGGTGTGTAAAATACTATGGAAAATGATGCCACCAGAAGAATGGCCTCACCACTTCATTCGTAATTTAGAAGGCATACCAACGAATTGGTATATAGACCAAAAATTGAAAAAAGGAACCAAGACATGGGCACCACTCCAACAGAACTTTACAGTCACTTTCTCATTTGAGCATGAGAACCCCAACATAGACACGACCCTAAAACGAATAAGAGATTTCATATTCATTACAGAACTAGAAGTGGAAGTTATCACAGAGGTACAACAGTGGAATAAGCAGACAATCAAGGAACTCTTGTCATGCTACCATGTACAGGAAGAAGCACCAGATGAAGATGATCCATGCGATATTCAGATCAAAGAAGTTGAAGGAGAGAGAAATGTGGAAGAACCACCCTTAGAATCAGAGGTCATATCTGTGCCAATCAAGATCAAGAAGGTTAACATAGGGACCGTTGAGAAGCCCAAAATGGCCAGCATTGGAGATTATTGGGACAAACAAACACTAGAAAGCATCACAGAATTGTTGCATGAATACAATGACCTTTTTCTCACGACCTTTATAGAGATAAAAGGAATAGCCAGAGAATTAGGAGAAATGAAGATACCACTTAGATATAAGGCAAGACCCATTAAACAATGACCATATAGACTGAACCCCATCTACAAACAGAAAGTTAAAGACGATATCAACAGGATGCTCAAGGTCAGCATCATTGAACTAGTCGAAGAATCAGAATGGATAAGACTGATGGTAGTACATGACAAGAAACAAGGAAGAGGGATCAAGATATGCATCGAATTGAGGAAGTTGAATGATGCATGTTTACACGACCCATTCCCCACACCATTCATGGATGAAGTACTCGTGAACGTAGGAGGACACGAAGCGTATTCATTCACCAATGGATTCTCGGGATATCATCAGATTAAGACAACATAAGAGGATAGACACAAGACCACATTTGCGACATAATGGGGATCGTATCAATACACAGTCATGTCATTCGGATTGAAAAATGCATCTGCGATATTCTCCAGAGTGGTCATCGCAGCATTTAAGGAATTCATCCACCAATTTCTCGAAGTATACCTGGATGATTGGACGGTTTATAGCTTGTTAAAAAACCATGTGGAAGTTTTACGTCTGATTTTAGAATGAGGCAGAAAGTGCCAGATATCACTGAATATCAATAAATGTATATTTGGAACACCATTTGGGATACTATTGGGACACATAGTATGCAAACAGGGTTTACTAGTGGATCTAGCCAAAATAGTAGTCATTGTTAACCTACCAACACCAAAAACAGTCTACCAAATAAGAGCAACGTTAGGACATATGGAATATTATAGGAAATTCATCAAAGGCTATGCGTAGATTACAGTGCCTATGGAAAAACTATTAAGGAAGGATACCAAGTATCAATGGAACGACAAGTGCCAACACGGTCTGGATACCCTAAAGGAAAAGATGGTCACTGCACCAATATTGGTATTTCCAGACTGGGAAAAGACATTCCATGTACATGTAGATTCATTAGCAATAACACTTGGAGCTATATTAGCGCAACCAGGAGAAGGAGACTTGGATCACCCGATAACATTCGCAAGTAGGAAATTATCAGACTCAGAACAGAATTATAACATGACAGAAAGAGAAGGCTTAGCTATGGTTTACGCACTACAGAAATACATACATTACATATTGGGAAAACACTTTAATATATTCACAGATCACTCAGCCCTGAAATACCTAGTTAACAAGACAGTGTTGGGGGGGAGAATCTGTCGATGGTTACTTCTATTTAAAGAATTTGACTTCAAGATAATAGTCAAACCAAGGAAACTGAATGTAGGGCCTGACCACCTATCGAGGGTCACAAATGGAGAGGAACCAATGAATTTGGAAGACAAATTTCCAAATGCACAACTCTTCTCAGTACAGATTGCTGATGATTATTTTGCAGAGGTCATCCAGTACTTGAGCACAGGTACTACGTCACAATGATATACCACTGCGCAGAAGAAGAACCTCATAGTCCGTGCAACCAACTATCAACTGATCACAGGGAATCTATACAAAATGGGTGTAGATAGCATCTTCTGAAGATACGTACTAGACCATGAACGAAAGAGAATTTTAGTGGAAGTCCATGAAGGAATAGAAGGAGGAAATTATGTAGGAAAAGCTACCACGCAGAAGGTACTACGTGCAGGATTATGGTGGCCAACGATACATAGAGACTCGAAAGAATATTGTTAGAAATGTGATGTCTGTCAACGGGTCAGGAAACCCAACAAAAGGGACGAGATTCCACTATGACCACAAGTGACACTTCAGGCATTCGAAAAATGGGCAATAGACTTTGTGGGACCCATTAACCCACCCACCAAGAAAACAGGGGAGAGATATATTATCACCGCGACCAAATATTTAACAAGATGGGCAGAAGTCGCACCAGTAAAAGATTGAAGTGCCAAAATAGCTGTCCACTTTCTTTTTGAATAGGTAATTACTAGATTTGGGTGCCAAAGAATTTTGATGAGCGATCAAGGAACAGAATTCATCAATAGCACCATCTGAGTGATTCTCGAAGAGTTCAAAGGTCATCACCAAAAAATCACACTGTATCACCCACAGGCTAATGGCACAATAGAATCCTTCAACAAAATTCTAGAGAACGCCCTGACGAAGATATGTAATGTCAATAGGGATGATTGGGATCTCAAGGCACCAACAGTACTATGGGCGTATAAAACCACATGCAAAAATTTGACAGGTCACACACCATTCAAACTGGCCTATGGTCAATAAGTACTAGTGCCATTAGAATTTCTAATAACTAGTCTATGTGTAGCATCTATCACACAAATGACAGAAGAAGGCACAGTCTAGCAATGACTGGGTCAATTACTATCAGTGGAGGAAGACCAAATCTGGGCAGGATTCCACCAAGTACAAAAAGTGAAAGACAAAGCATGGAAAGACCTCCACATCAAGAGAAAGATGTTCAAGGAAGGAGATCTACTATTGCTCTATGACGGTAAAGCGCTGCAACACCTAGGGAAGCTGAGGATGCATTGGCTAGGACCATATGAGGTAAAAGTTGTCACAGATGGAGGAGTTGTACAGTTGAAAGATATAGCATGCCCAAAACTAAGAGGAATGATCAATGGGAGCCGGCTGAAGCTATACAAGGATAGTTGACTACCCACCACACAGTAAAAAAAAAAAAAAACAGTGCCTAGCATGACGGACAAGTCACATACGCAACACGACACCAGTGAGGGAAGAGCCAATGGCCATATCAGAAAGGGAAATAAGAGGTAAAAGTAAAGTTAGTAAAATCACACTGACAGGACAACATGTGGCAGAATTAAAGCAAGAAAAGGACGGATGGGATGTCGCTGAAAAAGTAGCCATAAGGGCAGGTACAAAACCACTGCAGATGCATTGAAACCACACTTATGGTACATTAATCGTACAAGGTAGGAGGCATCCTCAACAAGCTTCATGGCACACCCATACAACACATGAGCACAAAAACAGTTAGTCTATTTGCACAAGAAGAATGAAGAAATAGAAAGAGCAGCTCGAACGCACAGAGTGAGATCACAGAGCTTATCCTAGCTATTTGAACCAAGAAAATGTCTACCTGACACCAGTATGGCACCACCAAAGCTCTTAGAACCAAGCCAGACAGTCATACCTACTAGGGTTCAAACTAGGTCATGATGGATACGGGAAGAGAATGATCAACAGTCACCAGAGATTGTCAATATTGATGAAATCCCATCGCCGTAGGACATTCCAGTCGAATCAACAACAATCTAGGAAGAGATCCCACAGCCCCAAGCAAAAACTAGGAAAGAGGACACGTCAGAAGTAGCGCAGGAGTCTTGGAATGAAGCAGTAGGAACTCATCAGGAAGGACAGCTAGAAAACACTGAAGTAGCCATGGAAATAAACAGAAGCACACAAAACCTGGAAGTAGAGGTCCAACCAAATGTTCCACAAATACCCATCCCAGAATTTTCTTTTTTGGCCAAGCCAATTGGTGAAATAGGAAAGGATTGGGAAGAATGGTTGGCGAAGCAACAACCGGGAGTTGTTGGAACTTCGAACCAGCCAACACAGCAAAAAGACAAAATTCGGATACTGAGCTCACCTTGAAAGAAACCAACTGTAGAGATTGTGCTACCTCGCACACCAGAAGGAATACAGGTGGACCCATAGCTATTGGGTCATGTTGGAAAGATCAAATTTTCCAACCATGATGTAGCGAAAGAAAGAAAATACCCAGGGCTTGCACCACAAGTATTTATAGAGACAATACCCATGAACCCTCTCAGAGGAACTATCAATAAGCCACGCCAGTGGGCAGCCAGATTGGACAGAACCGGAATCTTAGGATTGTTGAAGATACCACACTTTGATAGAGGCCAATATGCGACGATATGCATCAAGAAACTGTTAGCAGTTACGCATTTAGGGGATGTATGGCTGGAAAAACCCATCCGCATAACTCTTGAACTTATTGCATAGATTACAGGACTACCCATCTGGGGTATGGATCCAACACTGATACTGGACGACAATTCCAAGGAAAAAGCATTGGCAGAAGAAATGAAGAAGAAATATGGCACCGACAGGGGAACGAGAGGCATTATAATCAAGCGAATTAACGATGTTGCAACACAACTGGGAGCAAATATCTTAGCCTACAAACTGCTAATAAAATGCCACAAAGATGAAGTACGAGCAGGAGTCATCGCAGCTGCAACTTAGTGCGTGGAAGGCACCTTCATGAGTTGGGTGCCATATTTGTCAAAATTGTTCCAAATAGACTATAAAGATGCACAGGAAGCAGGTACAGAGTTTCATTATTCATGGCTAATTAATCTCATCGCTTTAGTGGGATGGAAAGAAATAGACCACATCACCTTATGTACCACACCACAGCCAAGAGGAGCAAGATATCGCGTCTTGAAATCCATGTCACTGGCCAAGCATAAGAAGGAAAATGGGATTATATTCGAAGCTTACCTACGCGAAATGCAGGAAGCAATCAATTGAGAAAGGAGGATAACACTAGAGGTTGTCGCATGATTTGGGGGCATTGCCAATTTCTGGGCTAGGCGACAAGCCATGTGGATACAGCCAAAACAAGACCCACATAAATAGTGGCTATAGATGCGCTACTGCGTCACCGAGGGAGACGTTGACATGATAATCCAAGAGTGGCCAGATGAATGGAAAATCCAAACTATACCCAGAACAGTACTGGGACAAACAATAGAAGGAGGGGATCTACAAGAGGAAACATAGCCTCCATAAGTCCCAGTACCCAAGAAACCAAGAATGGGCCAAATCAAGTCGACTCAGATAGAGGGTAGCTCAGAGAAGCTAGGGACCCAGAAGGGGAGAACAGAAACCACTCAGCTGACCAATGAACAATAGAACCTAGCCGAGGGAGCACAGGAAACCATGATGAACCTCATCACATAGAAACCAGGGGGAACCAAGAGACCATAGGTACAAGAAATAGGTGTGCACAAGAAATCAAAGGCACAATGATCACCACCAAAATACACAATCAAAAAGGACGATGGCGAGATGATTTCCAGAATGGTCCAAGATTTCCTCATAGAGGACTTTGATCATGCAATGAACCACAGAGATAAACTATAGAAGGAGCTGGTAGAAATGTGGGAACTCCTGAAGAAAATCGGAGAAGCCCAAATTACAAGTAGCAGCAGAGGCATAGAACCATCGATCGCATGGACCACAAAAATAATGGAGGTAGGAAAATGCGAATTAGTTCTTCCGAAACCACATTCCATGGTTTACATAAAGCCAAGAATGCTACGAATGGATGAGATTGTGGGACAACCATCACTGAATGACTTGGATCAGATCCAATTAGTCCTAAAATGGATGCCAACAAAGGCCTTATACCAATTGCAGGTTAGCATCGACCATGAGATACAGTCTTGAGCACATAAAAAATTGGTCGAACTACAACAAGAAACAAAGAAGTAGGAAACACTTGAAACAGTTTGTGCACAGGAAAAATTGGAAATGAAGGAGGATAAGGGACGCAGAATTGAGTTGGAACGTAGAGTGGAAGACATTTTCAAAAAACTTCCATCTACTGCGTAAGGAAGTGAACTCCCAGTGGTAGAAAAGATTGATCAGATTGCGCAGGTAATTGATCAATATCAGAAGGAGATTGAGACTCTCTATGTATAGATTAGACGAACAACTCCACCAGCAATAAAGGAGCAGAGGAAGTAGGAAGCAACAACGAAACTACAGGAGCTAGAAAAATAGGTCAGCGTAGCAGCTGACTTGCTGGATAAAGTAGCACAACTCTGGACAAAGTTATAAGAGGATCCACAGGTCCAACAATGGGACAAGGAGGAGGAAAGGATCAATGCAAATATCCAAGAATTCAAGAAGCAACAAAAAACCATCCCAATTCCAGAACGGTCCAAGGGGACACAAGAGATAAAGAAGTTATAGGCAGAACTTCTCACTGCGCAAACAAAGAAATAGGAGCGGCATGCTCAAATAGAACCGTTGCAGGAACAAATAGAAACAGTACTGGAGCAGGTAGAAGAAGCCAGAACACAATCAGCACAGACTCAACTAGAATGTGCACAACTGATAAGTGAAGAAGTAGCAGCACAAATAGTCGATACTATCAAAGAAAAAATCATGCAGGCACTGACAAAAGCAACAGAATTGCAGGAGAAGTTCCAGATGAACACTAGGGAGATTGAGGAGGCACAATGCAATTAGGTGACTCGAGACGAGTCACATGTCAGTGTTGGGGGCCTATTGGAACCAGGCCAAAGTGGAAAGAAGGATGATCATGGGAAAGAAAGCGTCTAGGAAACTGAAGTGACAACTGGCAAAATATCAGCATGAGCGAATGTAAGAAAGCGTGCATAGAGGAAAGCGACAGTTGGAGGAAGAAAATCATGCACATGGGACAAAAATCTAGAATAAGAAGGGTTAGGGTTTTGGTAATATTTTGTAAGTGGCCAAAAATCCTGAAATGTATAAATATAGATATGAAAGTATCATATAACCTGTGGTTATTGTTGTTGTTGTTATCATTGTTGATTTTACGCTAGTTTTTATGAGGATTATGATTGTCATTGTGTGATTGTTCTTAGTATTGCAGTTAGTGATGCAGGAAGGATTTTGAGTTTTATGAACCAAGTTTTTTAAGTTGTTGAGAAAGAATAGATAGGAGGGAAGGTAGATCTAAGGATTAGACTGCAGGTTGTAGATATTGGTGTGATCTAGTTCACCTCACATAGATCTTACCCACTTTTGCGAACCACTGTAAGAAGACGATGCAAGGAAATCAAGAACCACCATAATAAAAGAGCCAAGAGCTAGATCTTTATGGATGTATCCTAGGAGGGGTGAACCATGGTACTCTTTTTGTAATGTGTTGAATGTCTACATATCTTTAACTACTTTTAGAAATAGGTGATTATAATTGATGAATAACCAAATTCATTATTAGAATCCATTTATATTTTGAGTTATATGCATTCGATTCCTAGGAAAAAGTAGATTACAGTAACAGTTCACAAAATAGGGCTGTAATTAAGAAACCCTTTATCCCCTACTTTTTCCTAGACTGTAAACACTTGAGTCTTACAATCAACCATCTATAGCTATATTGGGTGAGATTGCACAGTACCTTACGAGCACTATGTTGGCTTCTGGTTTACTAGGAGGGTTGATAGTTAAAGGCTTTGTTGGAATCCTCAATGAAAAGAACCCTGGGTCAATAACTCAGATAAAATATACCAACAGAGAGGAAACTCTTCAAGGCTTATAAACAAACATCGAAGTCAGAGCTAGGGAGTGTTAAATCCCAATGAAGTGAAATTTATCTGGAACCCCCCTCTAACATAGGGGATAAACACGAGGTTGTGTGAGGAAAGGTAGTGGAGATAACCCCTCCAAAGCTAGACCAAACGTAGTGGGGATCACATATTGAGGATCTGTTATGGGATACTGTCATTTTCATTTTCCTATGGAGCTTCATGGACCTCGAATCCATTCGAGATCCTCAGTTGTCTTCCAGACCACTTGATTTTGATACCCTCAGTAGGTTTCAAACTTGTTATCTTTCTCATTGCGGTCCACCCGACTGTCGATTGTACCCGCTTGGTGACAGTTCACGAGTTGGCAACTTAGTTTCCTTTATTATAGAAACTTACAAAGGTGACTATGGGGGTATACCACGGTACCTAGTGTATATTTCAGTTCACACTTTATAGAGTATACCCAGAGGGTGATTCCGTGTTTGAGTTGCACTTGCCACGGTAAGTTGCTCTAGTGTTGGCTGGCGTAACTGTTCTTCCAACTAGATAGTGGTTTGCTTGGTTTATCTTGTAGGAACTTTTATAGTGTATTTTTGGTTTGAATCGTTAGTTAAATCCTTACTGTGTCGTTGATATTTTCACAAGGTGGAATATCAAGATCTCCACTGGTCGCGAAGGATTCAGGGCCTGTCGTCGGTTACATTAGAGCCACCACCGCCACCGTTACGACAAATACTTGACCAGCAAGGGTCATTTGAAGTGACTGGGTCGTAGGAGACTATGACCGAGTTAGATCCTAGAGGAGATTACTCGAATCTGTAGGAAATCACTGTTTCTGACCTTGGAGTAGAATCTCTTGGGCTGGTTAACCCTCTGATCACTGACTTGTCAGCGCCAATCTTGGTACAAGTTGTCCCTTCAAGGGTAACACCTCACGAGCATCAGATATTCTTACAAGCAACTATCCAAGAAAACGTCACTACTTTGTTCATGAGTCCTCATACTCCCTTAACCACTGACACCACAGGGGGTATTCTGCCCCCTAACCCACCTTCAACGGTCATGACCATAGTGGTTTCGACCCCCTCTACTTTGGGCAGTGGTCTGATTCTGTCATTGGTGACAACCATTGCTCCATTCACATAGAGTGTGATGGGCCCTCCATTTTCATATGGGATTTCTGTCTTTGATATGAACTTCATCCTTACCTACTCCACCCTACATACTATGGGGCAGGGAGAAGGGATCTCAAATAATCCCTTGCAAGGGTCCATGGGGGGCACCTCAAACTCCTATAACACTATCCCTTATGGTGGGGGTCATATACCTCCTCTGTACCCCTCGCTTGGCGGTGCTTTCCAACAACCCGTAGGGCCGAACACAAACTAGAGCTTGTTTGGAGCAGGAAGTCTAGGACCATCTTCTTACACCACACCCATGGTATCCACGTCATTCTCTTTGTTCAACACATTTGACAATAACACTTTTTCATCCACTGTCATCTCGGTCGAGGGCAACCCTGGTTTTGGACAACAGAATCTTGTGCAGGGTACTATTCCTACATAGGAGGCAAGTAAAGGAGTTTTCTCCTCACAAGGACTTTGGAATCCTTGGCAAGGATCAGTTCCCTCGCAAGGGATGCCGACCAGGGGAAACCCCTTTCATGGTCAATGGAACCCTAGGCAAGGCTCAGTACCTATGACCGTCAGATCGGAAAGGGGAAACCCCTTCCAGAATATTTGGAACACAACACAGGGAGCAATCCCCAACCAACCCTCAACATCCAATTACGAGAATCAGTTGATGTTGTCCCAACAAACTCAATTTCCATGTGTTGGTCAAGGCCATGGTGTCTACCAGAACCCTGGCCAATAACCAACTTTTCCTGGCAACCTGGTTCTAGTCAAAATCCAGGCTCCCTTTTTCCTGTACATAGTACCCAACCCAAACTACCATTTCTGGAAACATTACACTTTCTAGACTTGTCAAGGTTGCTTAGTGACCTGATTTTTCATGATCTCCATTGGCCCCCAATGTCGACCAAGTTTCCATAGGATATTCTGAAGTTCAAAGGGAATCCTAGCAAAGACCTAGGTGATCACATGACAACTTTCTACCTATGGTGCTCGTTAAACTCCCTGAGAGATGACTCTATATAGTTGTGTCTATTTCAATGCACTCTTATCGGGGGTGCCACAAAATGGTACATCAAGCTTGACTGCTCAAGATATTCTTACTTTAGCGATTTGGTGATGGTTTTCCTAAACCATTTCCAACTACCCATGAGATACAATGTCGTCACTGAATTACTAGCCAACTTTGAGCAGATGAAGGCCAATCATATCTCGGATCACATCCAAGAATGGAAGCGTCAGAAGAGTTTGATTAAGGTATAGGTCCCATCGACTTTCCTACTAGAGTGGTTCCTGAAGTCTTTGGTACCTCATTTATCCAAGGACGTTGCAACCTCGGGATTGTTTTCATAGGAGGAGGTGATAATGAAAGCACAAAAACTCAAACTGATATACTCTCTGTCTGGCTTACTCTATGAGATTTTTCCATATGCGATACATTCCATCCTTGAGAAGGCCAGAAAAAATTCTGACCACATGCTGATGGTATAGTTGGTTCACCACAAGAAAATTCCACTGATTAGTTGTCAAATCAATTGCAACAATTGTCGATACAATAGATAACATCCATCGAGACCTCTGGTTTGGTTGTTCCCCCTACCCAAACATCGAACGTACATAGTGTACAGTCGACGAACCCGAAGGCCAACTAGTAGTCTGAAGGGAAGAAAAAACAATGAAACAAGAAGGGTAAGGGGGATAAGAAACCCAACAACAATGTTCGTGGGGGAAACACAGAGAAGAGAAAGTCGAAGTATCCATGTAACCTTTTCACAAAGGAACATCCAACTCAATTGTTCCCTCGACTTGAGGAGGCTCAAAAGTTATTGGTGCAACAATAGCCTAATGTGTTAATGAACCCATTTCCACATGGGAAAAATATGACTTAAGCCTCTTCGAATGCGGATGGGGGCAGTCAGGGGCCCCCTGCACCTTCTAGTAATACCTCGATCACAAATGTTTATATGATGAAAGGTGACACTTATATAGAAACCAGGGAACACTAGTATGGAATGTTGGAATCTATTGAAAAGGGTAAAGAAGCTACACACTCGACAATTCCTCTCCAAATCGAGAAGACATTGGGTGAAACAATGACACGCATCTCGAAAGGGGTGTTCAAGAAAGCTTCCCATAATCCAAACACAAGGGTCATCGAGAATTACTCTATGGTGGAGGATTTGTCACAAACCCCTTGCGCAATGTCTACTTTGGAAGTCCTCCAGAGCTACCCTTCGAAGAGAAAGGCTCTGTTGTTTGCTTTGGAATATGTTGAGACTTATAATATGGGAATGATCATTCTTGATCTGACCAATTTCAAACCTCATCTTCCTTAACACGTTGCATTTCAAATAGTAGTGGCTCACCCCACGAAATATTTTACTCATAATATTTTCTTTACGGTGGTTGATGAGTGTGCCTCAACCTGCATGATGTTGTTGGCATGTTGGAAGGCCATTGACCAACTCAGTTTTTCTCCGTCACCTACTTTGCTTACTATGTTTGATGATCATTCTTTCAGACCACATGGAATCATTCCTTCTTTCCCCATGAAGTTAGGATGGAAGACCATGTGTGTCGAAGTTGAAGTGGTTGACACACCTTTCGAATACAACCTCTTGTTAGGAAGGAGTTGGACCTATGCAATGCATGTAGTGGTTGCCACAATTTTTTGGGTCTTGTTGTTTCCACACGAGGGTTGAACTGTAACCATTGATCAATTGTCCTTCTCCAGAACTATCCCTTCATCAGGGGATAGTTCTTGATTTCATCAACATGAGGGTTGTTTTTTTCCACCATTGATGGGTACTTTTGATTACCCGCCTCCTTCTGGCAATGTCAATTTTATATCGGCTGCCCCCGACTAGCCTAGGGCTGAAAGTTTTTAGGTGTCGTCGTTCCAAACAAATTACTTTAACGATCTATGGAATCTTCCTTCCACATCATCCTTGATGTAAGGGATAGGTCATATTGGCATGGCTATACCCTTTTCCATGGCAAAAGTTGCATACAGTATTATCCAGCAAGCTTCGGTCGACCCCAATCCGACTCCCACACAGGAGTTAGAGCCAGTTCTCAAGCCTATTTGGGCTCAAAGTTCCCTTTCCAATATTGATTCTTTAGACTTGGTATTTCCCTCAGATGAGGTGATTCTTTAGGCATTAACTGGTCTAGACAGACCCTAGGATGATATCCATCATAGATCTTATTTACTCCCAGAGTTAAGAAGAATAGAGGAAGGTGAATTCGTGTTGACTATGACTGGAGACAGGTCTTGTCCTGTTAATCCGCTGGCTATGCACACAGTTTACACTGAGGGTAATATGAAAAGTATCATTGAAATGATACCTATAGATATCTCTAGAACCCTTGGAATCATGGATAATTTTTTTGTCAGAGCAGAATGCTCCCCCGAAGAGATTCAAATCTATACAAATTTATTTAAGGAATTCTGCGACATTTTTTCTTGGTCTTACAAGGAAATTCTAGCCATTGATCCAAGAATCGTCAAACATGAGATAATGACTTATCCTGATGCCAAGTCGGTCCGACAAAATATTCATCCAGTGAATCCTCAAAAAGTGGAAGCTATTAAGGCTAAAGTAGAGAAACTTCTTAAAGCTAGTTTTATCTACCCCGTGCAGTTGACACCATGGGTGTCGAATCCCATTCTGGTCAACAAAAAATAGGGTATGATTCGCATGTGCATGGATTTTCATGACTTGAATAAGACTTGTCCAAAGGATAATTTCCTCACCCCATTCATTAATCGTATTGTTAATGAATGCGTAGGTTGTGAGGTCTTTTCTTTCATGAATGGTTTTTTAGGATATAACCAGATTCAGATAAAACCCGAGGACCAACATAAAACAAATTTTATCTGTTTGTGGGGAACATTTGCTTATTGTAAGATGCCTTTTGTCCTAAAGAATGTTGGAGCCACTTTTCAGTGGGCCATGTATTTTTATTTCCATGACCTTAGACATATAGTCGAGGATTATCTTGATGACCTAGCATCACGATCTCGTAAGAGAGTTGATCATCTCATGCACCTCTAACTAATCTTCGAATGATGTCACTACTATCAGATTCGCTTGAATCCTAAAAAATGTAGTTTTTGCGTGACATTGGATCATCTTTTAGGTTTCATATTTTCTAAAATAGGGATCATGGTCAATCCTCTGAAGGTTGAGGCAATAGTTTAGTTTCCTCCCCCATGCACAGTCCCCCAACTTCAGAGCTTACAGGGGAAAGTGAACTTTCTTCAACACTTTATCGCAAACCATATCGAGATCACTAAAGGGTTCATGCATTTATTGAAGAAGGGAATCCATTTTTGTTGGGATGAATATGCTCAATGCTCTTTCGAAGCGTTGAAATGCACCCTCACGTCTTCCCCCCTGCTCCGGCCTCCTAATTATAATAAATATTTCTTATTGTACTTGGCTACCACATAGTCGACCATCGACATGGTCTTGGTTCAAAGGGATGATTTTCTCGAAGATTATGTGATTTATTACTTGATCCGAGGCTTGGTTGGAATGGAACTCAACTATTCCCATGTTGAGAAGTTTGCTTTCACAGCAGTGCATGTTATCCAACAGTTCTATCATTATATCTTGCTTCACATGACCACTATCATTGCAATTGTGAATCCATTTCAATATGTGTTGACATGATGCACCATTCGTGAAAATATAAGTAGATGGATTGTTATCCTCCAAGAATTTGACTTGGATTTTGTTTTCGAGAAATCCAAAAATGCACTAGTTTTTGCGGAACTAATTTCGGAACTTCCAATTGAATCTGGTGATGATACCCCCGAATAATCACCTATTAAAGGAGATATTTTTCTGATCACATCTACAGATCCCTGGTATGGAGATATACTAGTCTATCTCCAAACTCTGAATTTCCCTACTACTGCTTCTCACGACGAGTGTCGACAAATTCGCCATCAGGAATGGAACTATATCATACTCGATGACACTTTTTACCGTTAAGGCGTAGATTGTATTCTTCGTTGATGCCTTATACACGAGGAAGTTGAGCTTGTTATTAACAACTTCCACACTGGAGCATGTGGTGGTCATTTGTCTAGGTTGGCAACAACCCAAAATATTCTACGAGCCGGTTACTTTTGGCCTATGTTAATCAAATATTATGTTGAGTTGGTCAAGAAGTGTGAATCGTGTCAGATCGTCTCTCTCGGAAGATGAGGGCACATCCTGCTCCCATGTTTCTTGTCATTGTTGTTGGTCCTTTCACCAAGTTGGGGATTTATTTTACTACATGCCACCTTGCTTCATCCAGAGGGAATCATTATATCATCATAGAGGTAGACTACTTCACAAAGTGGGTCGAGGCTATGACAATGTTTAACAATGATGGAAAAACAACAACTCTCTTCATTTTTAACCAGATAATATCAAGGTTGGACATCCTGAAGGAGATTGTCACTGACCATGGTAGTCTCTTACAAAACAAAATCATGTCCGAGTTAACATCAAAACTTGGGTTGAGGCAAGAGAATTCATCACGCTACTACCCACAAGTGAATGGTTAGGTGGACGCTGTGAATAAGCCCCTCAAGCCTATTCTACAATGAATGATCAATTCTATCAAGTCAAATTGGCATTTGATGTTGTAATCGACATTATGGGCCTACCGAATGTCTATAAAGACTTCCACCACTTTCTCACCTTTTCAACTCATTTACGGGCTGGAAGTAGTCTTTCCTATAGAGTGCCAGATCTAGTCTTTAAATTTGGTAGTAGAGCTATTTTCAGACACTTCACAGCTTAAGGAATTCCTATTATATATCAAGCCGCTCAATGAGCAATGTCATGATGCATCCTAGGCTAATGAGGCTCATAAGAAATGATTCAAGTGTCAATATGATCAGTCCGTTCTTCCTCGAATTTTCTCAAAAGGTGACCTTGTCCTCATCTATGACCAAGATAAGGATCCCCTGGGGGAAGCCAAGTTCAAACCCATGTGGTTCAGACCTTTCATTGTAAAAGAGGTCGTAAAGAAGGGCGCTTATCATCTGGTTGGCTTTGAGGGAAACGATTTGGCAGAGCCTATAAATGGGCTCTACCTCAAGAAGTATTACTTGTAGGTTGGTCGCCTGGGTGAATTCTTGTACATATATATAGCTCTTATACATTTAGTTTTTTTTCTTTTTGTTTTATGGATGTGTCGTTATTTATGTCATATTTTTCACTATGGCAGATGTCAAGTGAATTGAAGGTGTTCTTTGGGTTTGTGGATGGCGCTAGCTGACACACTTAGAGGCTTACTTCTGCAGCTTGGGTGATTTTCACACCTCAAGTCCAGTTTCTATCTTTCGTAGGTATCTATCTAGGTGACGCTACAAACAATGTCTCCAAGTACAACACATTGATAGAGTTGCTTCATGATGTTTTTTATCATGGTATCTCTCACCTCTAGGTATACTTATATCCTCAAATGGTTCTGTCCCAGTTAAATGGGGTTTATCGCATTTATGATCCTACTTTACACCAATGTTTCCTTAGGGTACGTCTCTTAGAAAGTTGCTTTGATTGCATTACATATATCCATGTTTCTAGGAGATTAAATCAAATAACAAATACTCTAGCTAATCACGTATTAGATGGTCATGTTGCACATAAAAAGAAGCACACACATACACATGTACATACATGTGTAAAGAAATGTGATCCATAAGACATAAAAGATGTAAATATATACCAAAAATATCTGAGTACATAGGTGGGCGTGAACACCTCAAAAATAATAATATGGTATACATCACGGGGCTTATGCCCTCAAAAATATACAAAAAGAGTGCCCTTGACACACAATGAGTCTATCCTATATAATCTCATGTCCTATTGGCCCTTCTGTAGTGAACGACGACATTTTCCAAACAATGGAAGAGCTGGACCCAGGTTTGTGGCATCCCAACTACATGAGGTTGCATGGATGGTGGGAGATCCTCGATCGTGGCCATGGGAACTACACGAGCGAGAAAAGTGAGGTTCCACTCCACCCATCTAAAAAATCTCTCAGTCTCTCCTGCTAGAGGTCTCCATGGGACTGTTGGTCCATCGACTACTGCTGGTACTGCCTCTGGTCAAGGACCTCGCCTAGTCCTCGAGATGTTTGTCGGGTGCAAAGGTCCCACATCTGTACATAACAGATACATAGTTGTCAATACTCTAATGCATATAAAAATGATATATATAAAAGAAACTAAAAATTAAATAAAATTCATGTAACTATCTCTCCTTGCTCCTCTCCAGGAGGTACAAGAATTTCTGGATCTCTAGAAATTTTGATTCTAGTGTAGGGGTAATCCTGTATCATTGGAATCTGTCATTCCCACTAGTCGAAAAAATTGTCATCAAAGGCCTCTATGGTCCTTCCTCCCCCCTATTGTGGCAACAATGTTTCCCATCTACATACCTCTGGGAAGGAAGCTTATGCCCCCATACAATGTATCTTGAACTCAGACTGGGTACCCTCTCAAAGAAGAATGAGCACAAAATGGTATCGAATATGAAGTTCTTGTTGCTATGCTCTCGACACACTATGAGTTTCCTCTTCATGTAGTCAAGCATGGCTGTGCTCTAGTCAAATATTCGTGCATCTAGGCACTACATTGCATAATACATGTGTGCCCAGGAAGCCTAGTGTAGGGCCACGGATCCAGTGATCCACCCAATAAGAAAATAAATCACCTTCAAAGACATCTTGGTGGTATTGTGGATGGGCACTTGAGAACCTATTTTCTCAGTGCCTGCCTCACAATGCATCTCGATGTACTCAACGATGTTGAAGGGCCCAGAGGGAAATGTATGCAGGTTTACTAGTTTCCCTCTCCTCGAAAGGCTAGTCAAGAAGTATATGTCCTTAGTCATTGGAGTAAACTACTACCCCTCAAGCATGAATGCCTCTGCGTCAGGGTGCCAATAATCCACCAGAGCATTCAGTAGTATAGGTTTTTCCCTCATGAATGGACACCGGTAGAACTTCCATAACCTACATTGTTTCAATGCGATGATAGAAACAAGGTGTTCATTGGCCAAGATATTGATTTCCTCATGTTCCCTCTCCCTCCAATGGACATACATCCTGTTTTAGGACAATTCAAAGGGTAGTTAACTCTTGCATTTTGATTTTTTCCACACTTTTGAGGGTCTACATGGGTTTATTGGACACAGTCGCATATGTATGTAGGCAACATGTTCTCTTCCTATGTACATATGTGGGTTGTCCTTAGACAGCCTGAGTACACGCAAGGACACACCTTTTTAAGAGGGCGCGCCCCCAAAAAAACTAAAAAATATGCATAATTGAAGTATTGGAATGCAAGAGGGATAAGTTTATACTTACTTGGTCTGAGAAGAAGTTCGTTTCATCCTATGAAGATCCTAGACTCGACTCTTTTAGCAAACTGGGTCATTTTTTCCTTCTGGTTAATTTTCAAATTGCAATGGTGAAAATGAGTTGTCAGCTTCTATTTATAGACTGTTTTGGCCCTTTTTGCCACTTTTTTGAACCCTTTTGTCATTTTTCTGGCTTGAAAATAATTTAATTCGGTTCTTGAGTTTCTTATTGGATATTATGATGCACTTTGCCTTTTGGTTTGGTAACTTTTTTGGAGATGGGTCACTTTTAAAGGTCTTTTGACAAAAGTCATTTTTCCAACTTTTTTCATATAAGTTAGGATCCCACCTCCACTTTCTGCATCTCATTGTCTTTTCCTCTTTTCCATAGGATCAATCCCACCGAAGTGTGACATAGAACCATCTTTGTTGTTTTATAGAGGCCCTAGATAGATCCTTGTTGTATTTTGGCATCCATGTCGTCTCTAAAGACTTTAGGATCGAGAGTCCTTGATAGTCCTGTCATGATTACAAGATTGAGCCTCATTTGTCTGATGCATCATCAATCTTTGCCTCAACCTCGGGACTCTCAAAAATGAGAAAACTTTGTTGAATTTCAAAGCTCTCTTTGAGATCCAAAAGAAACATTTGACGTGACTACATTTATGCTTTTCAATACTGTCTAGATTAACTGAGAAAAGTAACCTCTTGGAGTCTTCTTTAAGCCCTTTTCAGACTCTCTAAACATGAAAATATTGTTGAGCGATCTTGTTTTCCTTCACGCTCGCCAAAAAAAAACTTGAAGGCACGTCTGTCCGACAGTATTTTACCCCTTTTTCGGTCTGGATGGTCAATTTTACAAACAAAGGTATACTATAGGAGCTCAGTTTAGTAGAAGAGTATTCTCAGGTATAAGTTTAACTCTTTTCGGGCTTGAGGGACTAAATTTATGAAAAAGGAACATTCTCGTTGGTTTTGGTTTATCACCTTTTTCGGGCCTTGGATATTACTTACAAAAAATGAGTCCCCATGGAGTCCACAGTTAAGCTCTTTTCAGACTCCCTAAAATTGAAAAGATCGACGAGTGACCTTGTTCCTTCACACTCGTTAAATTGGTCCAGAAGAACATCTACTAGCATGAGTTTACCCCTTTTTCCATCCTGTAGATTGTGGAGGAAAAAGGTGCACCTCGGGAGATTTGTCTCACCGGGAGAATTCTCCTCAGTGAATTTAATACTTTTTCGGGCTAAGGAAACTAAATCTAGAAAAAGGCAGTGAGGCCATAGTTGATCTCTTTTCAAACTCCTTAAAATTAAAAAGATTTTCGATTGATCTTGTCTTTGTCACACTTGTTAAAATGGTTTTGAATCGACGTCTTTTCGGTGCTAGTTTACCCCTTTTTCGAACCGACTAGACTATTTCCGAAAAAGGTACCCCAATGGAATCTTCTTTTACATTTTTTCAGACTCTCTAAACGTGAAAAAACCACTGAGATTACCTTCTCTAGGCTCGCTAAAATTACATTGAAGGGGGTTTCATCGTGTCTTTCTAATCGCATTTTCATCTCCGCGTATTTGTCCTAATGTTGGCTCCATGTTGCTCCCAACTGAACCTTTGAAGCATGTCTTATACCCAATCCTTGCAACATTTTTCCTCTGTGACCTGACACCTTGACCCATGGAGGAATTTTCCCCGAGTTTGCTTTTCCTACACATGTCTCCTTTCTCTGAGCATTAGTGTTTTCCTTGCGCTTAGAACTAGTATTCTTGTGACACTTGTTCCTCCTTTGTAACGTAGCATTCTTTTATTATTTTTCAAGCTCTTTAAAAAATTGAAAAAGACAAAAAACCAAAAAGAGGGGATGGGAAATATATATTCTTTTTTTTGGCAGCACAATGAGTCACCCTTCGAAAAAGCACATCCTTTCATTTTTTCGTCAAGATTTGGGATCTAATATGATCTAATATGATATAATATCCTTTCTCACTACATAGAGTTGTTTCCTCTTCAATTTGGTTACTCTTCCAAAGACATGAGTTTGTGTTGCCTCCTGCATCATGAACTTATGTCAATGTCATGCTTCCTAAGTCTGATCATCTTTCGTGCTCTTGTCCAAGGGAAGTTTCACCCAGCCTGAGTCAGACTTTCTATAGTTTGTCTCTTTCCCTCATTCTTGAACATCCTGAAATCCAATCAAGTCCTTGTTCGAAATCAATGAAGTTCTCTGCCTGATCATCGATATCCTCATGTCTTTTCCCAACGAGTTGTCGAAGACCTCTGGGTAGTGAATTTGTACACTCACATTACAATCCTACCTGAGTTTTTAATATCTCAAATTTGTTTCTATAGCTCTGAATACCTCATCTCCATCCATCAGGCATTATTGTCTTCTTGAATATGGATACTATACTTGTATATATTTGATTTTGAGATGTAGATCCATTGTGTATTCCTCATGGATACACTTTATATAGTTATATGAAATGGATATGTAGTGTATTTGATTGGAATCCATGATGTATTTCATCCCAAGCATGGGTATATCCGCCTCGAAGAGACAATTGTTATTTTTGCAGATGGCACCTCCGGAACTCTAGTCACGGGCTCACTCATTACGTGCATTGGCGAATATTTTGTAATGTATTTCAGCCATCAAATACTCTTTTGACCTCACACATTAGCGGGCATCTGTTATAACCCTAAATTTCTCTACATATGCATACTTGGCATTTGTCCCTCTTACTTGCATTTTCCTCCAAGCCATCATTGAGTTTCCCTTCTAAAAAAACAAATTTTTGAAGATGTACGTGACCTGATCCACTAATTCCTGCATACATACACCTTCTACACCACTACAACCCATGTGTGTATGCAGGTTTCACCATTATAGCCCGCGTATACTTTCAAAATTTTCAAAAAATAAAAAGTTGCAAGGAATTCGTTGAGATTATGGGCTATTAGGTAGTTTCCCAACTAATCCTCTGCCTACAGCCCATCACCCAACCGAATAACCATCATTTTTCCATATAAAAGAAGGTTTTGGGGTATCATTCCACATCTAGACATAAGAACAGTGAAAGTCTGCCCATTTCAAATCCCCTCCTTTCCCCAAGCATTTGCAACCCTTTTGTGAGAATCACCTCAGAATTCCCCGATTTGCCTTTCTTCCTTCATCATAAACCCATTATACTTCCCAAGAAGAAGGTTGAGAGGAGAAGCTATACGGAGGTGCACTTGGATCTTGGTGAAGAGGATCCTAGACCAGGTTCATGGAGCAGTAGTTGACTTTGGTTGTAAGTGATCATTGCATTATCAATAAAAGAAGTACTTTTCATGTCCCAAAACATGATGTGTCGAATGTTTTCATTTGATTTATTTTTTTATTCTAATATATAACCCTTATTTATGTATGAAATGTATGTTTTTAGATTTCTGTTTTCCTGTCTTTGAATGCAAGCCAGCCTTGGGAGGAGGTTTGCAGTCAGCAAAGCCTTCAAGCATGAGAGGATCATCATCGGACGCGAAGTAAAGGTATAATTACATGATCCTTCTCATTTTTATTTTCTTGCATAAGTTTGGGATATGTTTGGGGTAGTTAGAGAAGCAGGATACTTTTAAATGGTTATTGATCTGCCTACATTGTAAACCCTGGTGTAGCCACGGGGGGGTTTTCCCACTAGCAATATTTTCTTCAATTTTCACTTCAATTTGACTAGTTGAGTGGAGTCTAGATGTTGCATTGGTTTTGTCACCATGCAACATTGGGATTATCACCAGATAATGAGAATTTTACTTGTGATAATCACCAGACTATTGCATTACTCATGATTCCCTGATATCCTCCTCACTTCACTCTATTTTTGCAGTTAACTGAAGACTGATAGACTAGTTAACTCAAACTAGGTGGCAGTTCACTCCCGTAACTACCTGAGAGACTAGACTAGATGGAAATTTTCTCTTGTAACTGCTGGTGTGTGTCCATATCACTCTATAAAAACACTATGGTGCATTAGTTACTCATGTATCCTATATATATTGTAAATTATTCACTCTTTGAGTGTGGAATACAGTTAATGAGAATTCTTCCATTCTTTATCTCTTGCTTCTTCTTTCTTAATTTCTCTCTGCAAATGCATGTGGTATTTTCTAGTTAGATCTATTATGTGCAAGTTCAACACATTTACAGCTTAAACCTATAATAAATCTCCCCGATAGACTCACCTGGTTTCTGCCTGATTTCGACCATTTCATTCATGTACTGATCTTCTAATCTAGGCTTCTGAAGATCATTGATAAGTAGTTTCTTCACATCTGCAATATTCCTTGTTACTCCTGGTGGACTATTTACAAGTAAGCTCATGTAACAATCTAGTGTGAGGTCTCTTAGAGTGATAGCTAATTGTGCAATTTTTGTATCCTCATCTGTGATATGTTTTTCTTCCCATATCTTCTCACAGATGAATAAATGCTTTTCAGTATCCTCAAATTCTTCTCCTCGAAATTCTAGTAACCTAATAGTGGGATCATGTCCTGCCATTATGAATGGTGTTGAACTACTACCTCCACAAAGTGTAGATATTTTACTAATACTTATTGAACTGAATCCTCCACTTGATGCTCCTTGACTAGATCGGTGTCATGTTATTCCTCTACCACTAAAAGTTTGTTGTCTAGATGTTGGTGTTCTTTCTGGTGTACTAGTTGCACATGGGTTTATGGGTTCCACACTGACATTGATTTGGATTGGAGTTCTACCTTCTGTTCTTTCCTTTGTACCTTTTTTTTCCTTTCATATGTTGTGCGTAGGATTTCCTCAATCTGCTTCATAGCCCAAAGATCCTCTACCTCTTCCTCATCACTTTCCAAGACCTCTCTATCAGCTATGTCTATCTTCTTATTATACATCTTATATTGGTAGGGTGCTCCACTACGCGTCTTTCTAGTTGTTGCCATTATCTTCTTTATTTGATCTTCCTCCATCATGACCGGGTCCATGTAATCCTTCTTCTTTCCCTTATCCATCTCTTCCTCCATTTCTCTACCTATTTTCAATGCTTCCCCACTTCTCCCATCCACACAGGGAAGTTTAGCTTTCTGATTCCATGGTCATCACATTATTGTTATACAATAAAATATTGATTGAAGTGTTCAATAATATCATATACCTACCTCTGGGTCCTTTTATAAATTATTTATCTGCTATGTTGTAAGACTTAGCAGTATCTACTACAAATTTGGTGATAAACCTTGCAACAATAATGTCTAACCAGAAATCTACTAAGCGCGTAAATTTTTTGTTAACTTGTTGCACCTGCATGATGTCCACAAGATTTGTCGGATTCGGTTTGTAGGGTGGTTTTCTTTTGACCTCAATAACCACTCCTACAACAAATGTGATAAATCACATAAAAATACCTCATTCAAGTCCCTAAACATGTATTTTTCAAGATAATTGCGCAGTGTTAACTTAGGGCTTTTGTTATCCTTCTAAGAAAACTCAAGTTCCTTTTTTTCAACCATATTTCAATCTCCTCCTTCATTGGATTCCATGGTCTAAAAATTCCTTTTTATACCTTCATTCTCCACATGCTTCTTCTATGGATCTCGTCCACTCAATCTCATGTAGTTCCAACTAGAAAAGAAACCATTTGTTGGTGTTGATCTCTTTGCCTACTTGTCTTATTATGACCCAAGTTCAGATCTAATCATGGTTCCAACAAAAACCTCTAAAACTATTGGCCCTCCTTGTAAACCAGAAGACAACACAATGCACAGAGTGTAATGCATAGTCTCACCCAAGATAGTTTTATGGGTGACTGCAAATCTCAAGTGATTGTAGTATAGGAAGGAATTGGGATATGGGATTGTATTTGATCTTATTCAATCCTTAATCTGATTATTCCTTCTATTATTCCTAGGACGTATTCATATTTGAGTCATGCATGCATTCTAACATATTTATCTTAACCATTCATAAATTAATCACTGACATAAGTAAAAATGAAACAAAAATTACATATAACACATGTTTTATCATGGTTCACTCCCTCCTGGGATACGTCCATAAAATATCTTACTTCTATGATCTTTTATTTAAATTTCTACAAAATATGGCATTGCGCGCACTACATCTCCCATCATATAATCATGAAAAGGTTCAATAACTTCAGTGAGGTAGACTAGATCACACTGGTAACCTTATTCTATGATATAACCCTCAAAATATGGCCTACTTGGCTCTTCTACAACTCAACAACTTAAACAAATATCAAAACTACAATAGTCAAATTGAAATTGTATTCAAACCGAGTAGAAAATAACCAACTCCTGACCTAGACCTCCTAGGTTCTTATTTATACTATTTTACAAGATTATTATCCATTAAAATATCTACCAAAACCATAACCCTAGCATGGTTAGATTTTCCCTCTTTCATGCCTTGCATGCTTTTCCCCTTTGCATGCGACTTTTCCTTACACATGCTACTTTTTCTTCCAGCTGTTCTTCTCCAAAATTGGGCCTTACCTTCCAAAAATAGACCTTTCCTCAAAATATGCATGTGCCCAAAAAATTGATGAACATTGTTCAATAAGTTAAAGGAATATACATTGTGGTTACAAAGGAAATAATAAGTGGTATAAATTGTTCATTATTTATTCACCCCCCATTTGAGTAATCCAACAATTGATATGAGAGCAAGTTTCCATCAAGAGATAGTTTAACAACTAAAAGGAGATCATGGAATATAGTGAGAATGAAGTACCATTGTTTAATGGTCATAATGGTCTAAAGTATGAGATGTGGAGCATAAGGAAGAGAACCTTTTTAGAGGCATAGGGATATGATATTCGGTATTTAGTTGTGACAAGATACAATGCTACAAATAAAGCAAAGACTGCATTCAAGAAGGAATTGAAGAAGAATAAAAAAATAGAAATGGATTTCATTTGGGAAGGATTACGTGATCCGGTAAGAGAAAAGGTTGGTAAATGTTCATCAACTAAATAACTTTGGGATAAATTATATAATATATATTATTCACCCATCACAAAGTCAGACAATGTCAAAGAAGATGCAGGTACATATCAAGAGGAAATATGTCCACCATGTCAGACAGATTAAGAAGAAGAAGAGTACGTAATCAACATAAGTATGTCATTTTTATTTAATTGTGAAAAATGCAGACGTCTTGAAATTGAATGCTTTGAAGGTAATGAGACATAAAATCCAATTGAAATAGAATAAAATTATGAAGCATAAATGTTCAGTGCTTTAGATGAACTAAATAAAGAAAGACAAGAAAACAAGTCACTTAAGAAAGAATTGATGAAGCAAAAGAAAAGAGTTCAAGGTTCTGAAGAAGCTCAATAGGTCATCAAGAATTTAAGAGCTCATCTAGAACAGGCTAGAAGAATTGAAGAAAATGTAGAATATAAAAAGAAGTGTTTAGAAGCCAACATAGTAGCACAAAAGGAAGAAGCATAAAAGAGAGAAAAGATACTGACAAATCATCGCAAGGAAAGAACTAATGACTTACACTAGCTTGAGGGAGAGTTTGGTCAAGAAGAGAGAAGACTCGAAGAAGAATAAATTACATTGAAAATCCAACTTGAAGAAGAAAAGAGAACGAAATAAGTCATAAAGTCTCAGATAATGAAGAAAGAAGAAGAGGTTGTGAATCTTGAAGAACAAGTTGTCACACTAAGATTCAAAATCGTCAAGCTCAACAAGAACATTGAAGAGACAAAAACATCCACATTAGCAGTAGAGAATGAAGAGAAGCATTCTAGGTTGCCAGAAAATAAGAATGAAGAAAAGAGAAGAACTTATGCAAAAGTCATTAAAGGTTATATGAAGAAGGAAGAGTGTCAGCCACAAAGAATCCTCAATCATGATCATGATCAGTCAAGGAAGGAATTCATAAGGAATACACCACAAAGAAGATCATTCACTCCTAGGTATGTAAATTTTTTTTATGGTCATTGTTTTTATTGTACTAATTTTGGACATAAGGTTTCATATTGTAGGGCTTATGAAAGACATGTTCAAGCAATAAATGCTTATGTGGCCCCACATAATTTTGAATGCTACAAATTCAACAACTATGGTCATATAGATCGAAATTGTAGAAGCATAATAGTACCATCCATGAAGAAAGAAACACATATTATATACATCAATATTTGGAAAATAAAATATCAAGAAGAAAATCAAGTGAATAGAGAAGAACAGACTCCATAAATTACAAGACTTGCCATAGTTCGAGAAAGACAAGGAAAGCAAGCAAAAGAAGAACATGTTTCAAGAACCATATTGTTAGAATCCATAGCAGAGAAAGATCATAATAAAGAGCAGGTAAAGAAACAGAAGGTCCCAAAGATCACATGATTTGTAGTAGTACGAGAAAGAAAAGAAGATCAAATGAATAAATAACATGTTCGAGAAATTGTACTTTCAAGAATTGTAGTACAAGATGAATCCACAGATAGAAAGAAAGAAGTCAAAGTTCAGAGAGATGTTGGTTCTACCAAAAAGGATGATGAATACATCAAAAATGTATTTTTCCGAGCTAGATGTCTTGGAGACTCCAAGGTAATATGAATATTAGACAGGGGGATTCTATGCAATAGTTGAGACAGTTTAGAGAACCATCCTTCAAGAAGGTTATAGAGTTCGACTAGACATATTCAGAGCAGTCAATTATCATAAGTACAGTATAATAGATTGGTCAGTTGCAGTAGTGAATACTAAATGATAGTATAGTGGTAGATGGTTCATCATTATGGACAGTTGTGTAGCATATTCAAGGAAAATATAGATAGAGATGGATTAGAAAAAACACTTAGCAGGTTTGGACAGTGGACTCAAAGATCAATTCAAATATTGGTTCATAAATTGGTTCAGAGAGTCATTCAGAGATAAAGGAACATTATCATAATGGATGATAATGATAGAGGAATATTTGAATGCTTATTATTGAATGATTTTCATATATGTCAACTAATTACACAAGGAAGAACCAATGGAAAAAAAAATCCAAAAGGAAGCAAGTATAGGAATACCTACATGTCATCTACATGACATCTTACAGATAAGTCAAGGGACAGATTCATCATATGCATGGATAGAGAGTTAGATGTTTGGAGAGAGCACATAAGCATGATTCCAAGGGGAGCGATGGTCACAGGGGGAGCATGAGTATCATGAATTCAATATTGCATCAAAGTAATAACCTTTTCCAAATATGGAGAGAATCTTCAGATGCAAGGAGAGAGATTAATCGAAGGATTAGAAACACAAATAAATATCAAAGGAATTTAGATAAGGGAAGAAACCCAAAAGATAGTGCAGATAGGGGGAGAATTCCTAGGAAGAGTTCATTTAATGGGGATCATCCCAAAGGAGAGATACCCTTTTCCATTGATGTCAAAGGGGAAGATATAGAAACATTAATGAGGAGTATGAGAATGAATGTTATCATGACTAAGTGTTTCCATCAATGCCAAAGGGGGATATTGTCAGATAGTTGGTTTATATTGATAGACAGTTGGTTTGGATTATTGATTGTCATTGATGTCAGCCCTTGGAGAGTGATATTGTAGATTTATGCCAACACTTAGAGAATGATGTCAACCCTTGATTATGTCCAGTAGCTCCAAAGGTATGGGTAAGGAACCCAAGTTTGGTTTAGGTATAAAGGTATGAAGATCAATGTATTTGTAGGTAAGACTATTCTAGATGGATAATACAAGTCATGCCATTTCAGTTGATATGTGGAATGTCACATAAATTCTCATGGTTAGAGAGTTATGGCCATGTGAAGTTGGAGATACCTCATGAGTTATCTAGAAGCCCCTAGAAGGTCAAATAATTCAAATAATTCTAGAAACTCCTAGAAGAAGTTGACTAGTCAAATTGATGGTAACTAGGAGTTAATCATGGGTAAATTTGTTGCATTAAGAAAATAATTAAAGTTGTGATTTTTTTAATTATGGTACAGTGGTTGGAAAAATAAATTATTTAAATAATAAATTGGTTACAACAAGAAGTGGTGAATTTACTATTTATGGATAAGTCAAAGTGGTGGCAAAAGAAATTAATTAAATAATAAAGTTAGTTGCAACTAGAAGTGGAGAACTTACTATTTGTGGATAACGTGGTTGTAATTGGACAAGTGGTTAGAATTGGGTTAGCCCTAAAAGAAGGAAGTTGGGTAAAATGAGTTAGAAGATAACCCCTTGAGGAAGCTACTTGGAGAGTATAAATAAGAGAGAAAGGGTCTCTTATTTGCACCTATTTTTTAATATAATTGAATATCCATTTGTGAAAGGTTATTTGGAAGTTATTATTGATAGATCAAATTTGCAGAAATAAATTTGCCATATAAAATTCGTGGCAGAAAATTTGCAGTAGAAAAATCATGACAAAAAAATCATAGCTGCATAAAAATCGTAGCTGCAGAATCACGACAACATAATCGCGACAACAAAACTACAACAATAGAGCCGCAACAGTAGAAGCGTGGAAACATAATCATGGAAAAATAATCACGGCTACATAAATAGATCCACAAATACAAGAAGAAAAAGGTATGGTTTTCATATGTGTAGTTTTAAATCTATGAATCTGGTTGAGGGTTTGCCTTGTAAATCTGTTGGATGCCCTCTTGGAAGTTTAGGACTTGTTGTAGAATGGTTTTGAGGAAGATATATTGAAGTATATTGTTGGTGCATGTCTGAGTCTCATTGGTATATCTTATGCTACATTGTGAGAATCTTTTGTTAGTGGTCTTGATATATGATTGGTACACACTTGAGGCTACATAACAGTGAGGTTTTGGCACATGATTTGATGTGAGGGTTTAAGGTATTTGGTTATGGATAGTGTGATGCATTTCTAGAGAAATTTTGATGGGTATATTGGCATATGCCTTTGGTATATGATTGAGATACATGTTGGGACAAATAGTTAATGAGTGGCACGCACGTGAGTGTCATTGTTTCATGGAAACCTGCACAGGAGACCTAGCTAAAGCATACACAAACAAAGATTATCAAGAAAAGAAAGAGAGATACACAATTATGAATGAGAATCAATGTATATTATGATATAATCATTGAGTGAGTGATCTTCACTCATATAGGAAATGACATTCTATAATTAGGAATGCATGCACAATAGTGATGGTCTAAGATTAGAAAGTATAAAATAGAACTAGTTAGTTAACTCCCACTAAACTAGTGTGCCAAAAATAGAAATTTCTCCAACACCCCCTTGAACATCACTATGGAGTAAAAAATCAGTCCCAGCTACTAGACCATATTAGGAACTCATGTACAATGCAACTAATGAACACTGAATAAAAACGGGGAAAGAGGGAAAACCACATGGGAACAACCCCCCCGCCCCCCTCCTCAAAAGACAATGCATCAAAAGAAGAAAAGGAAGCTGCTAGGAAACAATGTTCTTCATTGCAAGATGATCCCGCAAAGTCTAAAACTTCTGCTTAGTAAATTTTTTGGTGAATATGTCAGCATTCTGTTCAGAGGAAGGACAAAACTGCAAATCAATGATCATGTCATGTACTAAATCTCTAATGAAATGCATGTGGACCTCAATGTGTTTGGTTCGATGTCATTGTACTGGATCTCTACAAAATATCATTGTACTCTGATTGTCACACCATATGATAGTCGGATGATCAAAATCTGGACCAGGGGTCAAAGTTTAGCTCAAAAATCAAAGTTCTCAGAATTTCCTCAAAACGAACGAGAGCATAGCACTCATCGTCACGAACCCAACGCAATTTGTTTGGGTTCAAACGGACATCGGGAGTGAGACATATCGCGATCTGTTCGAATCGTCAAACAAGTAAAAAAAAGGGACGCTGACTGTGCAGTCCATACATGCTGACATGGAAAAGGTCGTATGATGATGTGGCATAGGTCATACGTCTATACACTGAAGTGGCATATGATGACGTAGCAGTTTCAGATTGGTAGCTGAGGGTGAATGACATTCTGACTCATGGCATCATTTTGGCAAGTGTTTTGGTGCCACGTGGCCCAGTCATGGGCTACCACGTGGCACCCCATTATTTGCAATGGTTGTTAGTTCAAACATTTATGGAGTCCATGGAATTTGAACCCTGAACCTCCTCCCACCGTGCAATGATTTGGCAATGGCCGCCCGACCGGCGTGCCATTCTTTGTTCCTTGTTATATGTATGGGTTTGTATTTATTTGAAGTGAAGTGAAGTGTGATATGGGGCACGACCGGGCTGGGGCTTAGACCCATCCCCCGGTCATGTACATTTATATATATGACCACCAGCATGGATACGAAGTTTGGTGTGCACCCATTCGCATACACTTAAATCATATGACCACAGTTAAAAACGCGTGTGGGTTTACATATTGCAAATGGTTAAGCCCTCGGTCACATAACCCATGACATATGACCTTGCCATGGAGCACGCGGGGAGTTGGGTTGGTTTCAACGGTTGTACAAAATGACCCACCACTTGTCATTGTTTTATTCACCAATGTAAACTTATCCCTTTTCCTATTTTGCACGTGGTCACATGGTGACCTTGTGACCGTGGTTTTGGCGGTTAGGGGTTGGGCGCGCCCTAACCGTCCTACATTTTGAACGGTTTTGTGGTTATGCATGTGTGCTAGGTTTTAGCATGAATTTGGAGCGTGTTCTTGGTGAGAATGCCCAGAGGTGCGTTTTGGCAAACCAGAGACAACAAGCTTGAAGGAAGAGAATGGCAAGAGGCCTATCTTCTTCATTTTTTGGCCAAATGAGGTGCCGCAAAAGCCTAGCTAGGGGGTTTTTGGATGTTCTGAATCCACTGGCATTTTTTTCAAAGCCATTTGAAGACTTATTTTTCATGTTTTTAACCATTGAAGTTTCAGGAAGCTCCAGGGAGCTTGAATCCCTCATTGTTTGAGGTCTTGCTCAGATGATCCTATGTTTGTTTTTTGTGATTGAATAATCATTTTTGGATAATTATTATGCTCTGAACACCTTGGGATAGGTTTCAGATCCATTTGAGGACTTTTGCAGGTGTTTTTTCCAAAGAGAACTCAAGGAAGCTTAAGGCCACATGTAGAAGAGGTCATGCCCGAATAAGCCAGGATCCATTTTCAGAGTTTTATTAGTCATTTTTGGGGTTTTTATGTATTCTGATCCCAATGGTACAGTTAGAATTTCCATTGGATTTGAGCAATATCTTGTAAAAGAATCTTTGACAAATTAATCCCAGAGAGCCAAGTCCATTGATGGAGGCTCAAGGAGATGTAGCTCGGAGAGGGGTGAACTCCTTTATCATGTTGTTCTTGTTGTGAGTGTTTGTTGGTTATTATCTACTGCAAGTTATTTTTGTTGTTGTATTTATGAAAAAAAACATATTTAATCTTGCAAATAACTCACACATAAACATTTAAAAGAAGAAGCATGAACTTAACACATCATCTATCTTGCATATTTTAACACATGAAGCAAGGTCCTATAAAGTATATTTTAATGAAGTAGAGGGTGCTTGCATAGCATAACAAGTCAGCCTTCTATTTTGAGATCAGGTGGTATCAGAGCATAATTTGTTTTGCTCATGTGATTTCCATTGATAGCTTGAGATTTAGCTGTTGGTATTTGTGCAAGTTTTGTGTTGAAGTTTGATATCTTGCAAGGATGGAGGAAGCTTAAAACATTGATAGTTCTCATACATCTTCATTATCTAAGTTCTTTGACAAAGAGATGTTGAAGGATATTCTAACCATGAGAGATGTGGTGAAAGAGATGTATGAAGATAGAAAAGAGAGCATTTCCCTTGAAGAGCAGTTGATGGCCATGAAGAAGGAGAAAGACCAGCTTCTTGAAAAGTTGCATGAGATGGAGACTCAACTCCATGAGGCAAAGGAAACCCTTACC
>JASDQU010374828.1:0-27378 GCA_032191745.1 Picea mariana | reverse complement strand
AAGTATTGTGGTCTTGGATATGAACAAAGAGATGGAGCAAATTCCAAAGTTGAGGAGACAAGGGAAAAAGTTCCAAGAACAAATTTTGTTTCAAGTTCACCTCCTCAAGAAGGCTATAAAGGTGAAAGTTCAAGAACTTTTGTTGAAAGTTCAATCCCTCCAGCATGCAAGGATTTTGTTCAAGATGAATGAAAATGTGTGAAACAAAAGAGTTGTGTCAACGATGAGGACAAGAACACTATTGTTGGTCTTCAAATGAGAGCTTGTAACTCTTCAAATTCACCTCCTCAAAGAGGTGATAAAGGTGAATGTTCAAGGTATAATTCCGCTTATCATTCAGTTGCTTTTGATTATGTTAAGCATGATAAATTTATATGTAAAAATCGAAGAAAAAAATTCATGTACATATTGTGGTTTATATAACCATCATGTTTCAAAATGTTGGAAAAGATTAACCGTTTTCAGGAAACTTTATAAGCAAAGACAGCGTGAAAAGAGGATACAAAAGATTTGCACTCATTGTCAGAAGAGGGGTCATCTCAATGACCAATGTTGGACATTGCATCCAACCACTCATCCCAACACAAGAAGCAGATGGATAAAGAGATTGGAAAGAATGGAAGAGGAGATTCCATCATCGATGTGAGTCAAGGTGATTCACAAGAGGACGATTTTCAGCAGAAAAAGTCACCGTTGAGTTGGCTTGGTAAGAAATGGTTGGATTTCTTGAGCAAGTAAGGCTTGCAATTTCTATTGTAGATGCATATTTCAGCCTTATGTATGAATTTACGTTGAGAGTATGACAAGTTGCAGCAGTTTATCATAACTTGTATGATGCAAGTTTGCATGAGAATGCAATTCGTGTGAAGGCATTCTTGTTGTTGCACAACTTCGCCAGGAGGATGTAAAAGATGGGTATGATGTTCACTTGTTACAGCCATGTATCTTTTTCATGTTCATCTCTTACGTACCCACATGTTTTTGGGTTTATGTACTTATGTTTGTACTGGAAGGAGAGTTGAAGAACTATGCACAGGCATGTGTTTTGTGTGTATGTATAAGTGGTGAACCTGGTGATAGTTTATCATGAATGGCTCATGATTATAACATGATTGTGTATCATGTATGTCAACTTGTCAGTTTGGGAAGGTCAATATGTTTCAAATGAGTCTCGACTTTTGTTGATGATTGTCTGATGACTATGTTGTGTTGATCATGTTTTTCGACTTGTGTTTAGTCGATGGTGTTTGTTGACTTGTAAGTTGATTTTGAGTACACCAAGATGCAGGAAAACACCATGTGCTTTGATGAAGTACAAGATGCGACAGTTTTCTTGAAGAGAAAAAAGACTTTGTTGGCATCATTTTCAGTCTTGTATAAATTTGTTTTCAAGATTGATGGTTTTCTTGGCTTGTAACAAGATGTCGTAGGAAAGTTTTTACATCCATTGGAGAGATGATTGTTTTGATGCCAAAGAGTTCACAAGAGGGACTTGATTCTCAGTGGGAAGGTTGGTAGTCTTCCAAGCACATAGAGAACATTGGGTCAGCAGTAGCCAGAGAACAGTTGTTGAGGGACATAGTCAGTTGCAGTGCAAGGCATGTCAAGGTATCCAGGTGATTATCAAAAAGACTTTTCAAGTAGAATCAGTTGATATAACTTGAAAGCAGAAGAGTATTGAATATTAGATAGATAATCATAATCTTTTGTGGGTCCAAAAGCCTTTCAGTGGGAAGGCATGATCAAAATCTGGACCAAGGGTCAAAATTTAGCTCAAAAATCAAAGTTCTCATAATTGTCTCAAAACCAACAAGAGTGTATCCCTCGTTGTCACAAACCCAACGCAACTCATTTGGGTTCAAACGGACGTCGGGAGCGAGAGATATCATGATCTGTTCGAATCGTCAAATAGGTAAAAAAAGGGACGTTGACTGTGCAGTCTGTATAGGATGACGTGGTAGAAGCCGTACAATGACATGGCAGAGGCTGTACGTCTGTATGCTGAAGTGGCATATGATGATGTGGCAGTTTCAGATTGGTAGCTGAGGGCGAATGACATTCTGACGTGTGGCATCATTTTGGTAAGTGTTTTTGTGCCACATGGCCCAGTTATGGGCTTCCACATGGCACCCCTTTATTTGCAATGGTTGTTAGTTCAAAAATTTATGGAGTCCATGGGATTTGAACCCCGGACCTCCTCCCACCGTGCAACGATTTGGCAATGGCCACTTGACCGACGCGCCATTCTTTGTTCCTTGTTATATGTATGGGTTCGTATTTATTTGAAGTGAAGTGAAGTGTGATATGGGGCACGATCAGGCTAGGGATTAGCCCCAGCCCCCAGTCACGTACATTTATATATATGACCACTAGCGCAGATATAGAGTTTGGCGTGCACCCGGTCACATACACTTAAATCATATGACCATAGTTAAAAACGTGCGTGGGTTTACGTATTGCAAATGGTTAAGCCCCCGGTCACATAACCCATGGCATATGACCTTACCATGGAGTGCGCGGGGAGTTGGTTTGGTTTCAATGGTTGTGCAAAATGACCCGCCACTTGTCATTGTTTTATTCTCCAATGTAAACTCAACCCTTTTCCTATTTTGCGCGTGATCACATGGTGACCTTGTGACCATGGTTTTGGTGGTTAGGGGCTGGGCGCACGCACCCTAACCGTCCTACAGTTTGAATGGTTTTGTGGTTATAAGTGTGTGTTATGTTTTAGCATGAATTTGGAGCGTGTTCTTGGTGAGAATGCCCAGAGGTGCGTTTTGGTGAACCAGAGACAACAAGCTTGAAGGAAGAGAATGGCAGGAGGCCTATCTTCTTCATTTTTTGGCCAAATGAGGTACCGTAAAAGCCTAGCTAGGGGTTTTTGGATGTTCTGAATCCATTGGCACTATTTTCAAAGCCATTTGAAGACTTAGTTTGTAGGTTTTTAACCATTGAAGTTTCAGAAAGCTCCAGGGAGCTTGAAGCCCTCATTGTTTGAGGTCTTGCTCAGATGAGCCTATGTTTGTTTTTTGTGATTGAATAATCATTTTTGGCTAATTATTACGCTCTGAACACTTTGGGATAGGTTTCAGATCCATTTGAGGACTTTTACAGGTGTTTTTTCCAAAGAGAATCTCAGGGAAGCTTAAGGCCACATGTAGAAGAGGTCATGCCCAGATAAGCCAGGATCCGTTTTCAGAGTTTTATCAGTCATTCTTGGGGTTTTTATGTATTTTGATCCCAATGATATAGTCAGAATTTCCATTGGAGTTGAGAAGGATCTTGTAAAAGAATCTTTGACAAATTAATCCCAGAGAGCCAAGTCCATTGATGGAGGCTCAAGGAGATTTAGCCCGGAGAGGGGTGAACTCCTTTATCATGTTGTTCTTGTTGTGAGTGTTTGCTGGTTATTATTTGTTGCAAGTTATTTTTGCTGTTGTATTTATGAAAAACAACATATTTAATCTTGCAAAGAACTCACACATAAACATTTAAAAGAATAAGCATGAACTTAACACATCATCTATCTTGCATATTTTAACACGTGAAGCAAGGTCCTTTAAAGTTTATTTTAATGAAGTAGAGGGTGCTTGCATAGCATAACAAGTCAGCCTTCTATTTTCATATCATCGGACAATGAAACTAGATACCAATCTTGGTAAGGAAGTGTTGAAGCCAAAGTGTTTGAATGACACAATTGACTACTCCTCTATACTTTACCTCTGCGGAAAATAAAGAAATGGTTGATTGCTTATTACTTGACCAACAAATTGGGCCTGACCCTAAACTGAGAGTGTACCCAGATGTAGACTTGCAATATATGCTATCACCAATCCAATATGAATTTGTGAAGCCTATGAGATCTAATGCACAACCAACTACATAGTGAATCCAATAACTCATGGTGCCCTGAACATATCTGAGGATGCGCTTGGAAGCCTTCCAGTGAAGATCATGGGGTTCCTGCATGTATCTGGAAACTTCTCCTATCGCATATGAGATATCTGGACAGGTGTGGGTGAGATACAAAAGACTCCCCACCAATTGTTGATACAAAGTGTTGTCCACTAATGGTGTATCCCATCCATACTCAAGTTTGATCCCAGATAAGAAGGGTGTAGGTGTAGACTTACAGTATGTCATGTGGAATCTATCCAGAAGATCTTTGACATACTTAGCTTGATAAAGTTGGATGTCAAAAGCATCCTGACTGATCTCAAGACCAATAAAGAAGTGTAGTGGACCCATGTCCTTCATAGAGAACCTGTCATGCAAAATATCTTTGACCAAAGAAATGGTTGAAGCATAGGTACTAGTGACCAAAGTATCATCAACATAGAGTACTAATATCATCACAGAGTTAGTAGTCCTCAACATGTAAACATTGGAATCAGATTTACATCTAAAAAAATCATGTGAAAGCAAGTAAGAATCCATCTTTGCATACCATGCTCTAGGTGCATGCTTAAGGCCATAGACATACTTCTTCAGTTTGCATACTAAAGATGAGTTATGAATGAACCCCTGTGGTTTCTCCATTTAGATCTCCTTTGAAAGGTCACCATGAAGAAAATCATTCTTCACATCCATCTGGTGAACTTCCCATCCTTTGGTTGTTGCAATGGCTAGATCCAAGCGAATGGAGTCCATCTTTTCTATAGGAGAAAAGGTCTCATCAGAATCTATCCCATGAATCTGTTTAAATCCTTTTGGAAATATTCTAGCCTTGTGCCTGCTCACATGACCATATACTGCTATCTTGGTTCTGTAGACCAATTTTCATTTGACAAGTTTCCTCCCTGGTGGAAGTCGAACTAGATCTTAAGTTTGATTCTCTAGGAGAGAGTGATTCTCCTCCTGCATGGTTGCTTCCCATATTGGATTGCCAACAACCTCCCTGTAGGTATGTGGATCAGAAGATTGAACCATATAGCAATGCATGGGCATCGTTGGTTCAAAATTTGAAAGTGCATGAGAAGGTTCCACATGTTGAGATAGAGTCCTCCTTGAATCCAATGGATCCCCTGCAAGGTTTCCTACTTCCTGAAGTGTGGATTGTGCCCACTTTGGAAATTTTTGAAACTCTGACACTGGCTCCTCATTTGGATGTACTACCTGCTCATATGCATGTACATAATCCTATTAATGCATGTCTGAATATGTAGCATCTGAGTGTGTGGAATCATCGTCTTTGATGTCTAGAACTGATGGAAGCACAAGAGTCTCTGCATGTTGCACTGGAGGTGCATGCAAAGGAATCTCCTCAAAATTAATAGTGTGCTCAATGATGAGCTAGTCTATAGAGGGATAAATCAATTTATACCCCTTCACATCATTTGTATATCCCACAAAGATGCAAGGTGTGCTATGTGGATCTAAGTATTTCCTCTTTTCAAAAGGAATATGGGCCCATGCTCTAGATCCAAAGATGCGGAAGTGTGTGACATTTGGTTTGTCACCTGTCCAAGCCTCAAAAGGTGTACTATCCTCAATAGATCTATGAGGTGATATGTTCTGTATGTAAGTAGCACAGTTAAGTGCCTCAGCCCAAATCTTGGAAGGTAGTGATCTTTCATGCAACATGCAACTGGTCATCTCCTTGAGAGACTTGTTCTTCCTTTCAACAACTCCATTATGTTTTGGAGTGTATGTAACTATGTGCTTCAAATGGATACCAACTTCATGACAAAGATTCTAAACATATTTATTGATATACTCCCCCCCATTGTCTGTACGGAGAATCTTGATTTTCTTCCCAGTTTGTGTCTCTACTAGAGATTTGAAGTCTTTGAGATGCTCAAAAAATTCAAACTTTTTCTATGAAAATAAACCCGAGTATAGCGTGAGTAATCATCAATAAATTTAAGAACATACCTTGCTTTGTTGATGGAAGGATGTGGAAATGGACCCATGAGATCACTGTGAACAATATCCAAGGAAGAGAAGGCTCTCTTTGCCTTCCCCTTTTCAAATTTCTCTCCAGGATGCTTGCCAAGAATGCATCCTTCACAAACCCCTTCAGAAAATTGAATGTCTGGCAAGCCTTTCACCATTCCTTGCTTGGAAAGTCACTGCATATACCAAAATTTTAAATGACCAAATCTCTCATGCCATACTCTATTACTATCATTAGCATGTGTAAGTAGCAAAGAGGATTCATAGTCAATAAAATTAGTGAACTTATACAACCGTGATTTGTGATCTACCTCACCAACTACAATAATGGAATTGCCATGCATGTCAAGTACAGTAATTGAATCTGATGTAAATTCAACCCTTTTACCTATTTGAGTGATCTGATAAACTAAGATCATAATTATAGAAATATTTGGAACATGTAAGACATTCTAAGAACTTCCATTAGGGAGTTCCACTCTTCCCTCTCCTACAACTGCTATTGGAGTATCATCCCCCATGAGAATGGGAGGTCCAGAGCATGAACTCAAAGAAGTAAGAACTTCCACTTTAGCTTCCATATGATGTGATGCACTAGAATTTATAATCCATGAATCAGATGAGGAATTAATTGCAACAAGAGCATAATGATTAACTTTCTTAGGCCCATGGTCTTCTTCCTTCTTCTTCTTGTCTCCTTCAGGAATGAAGTCTCCAAGGTTATTATTCTGAAGTAGTTGTGTCATAAGATCGATCTGCTTCTTCATGCATGTGTATTATTCATGATTCAGTTTATTGCAATATGTTCACTTATTTCCCTTCTTCTTCTTCCTTTTGGAATTTGAAGAATCTTTGGAACCTGAAGAATCCTTAAAGGTTTTGGAATATCCCTCCTTCTTTGACTCTCGATGTAATAGCTCCTTTCGTTTCTGCTTCGATTTCTGATTGGATGAACCTTTTCCATCATGCATGGTGAGTGCATGTGATTTCATATATTTCATGAGGCCCATCTATATGAGTTTTTTCTTCTCTTGTGTGAGAGACTCAATGAACTGAGCCATCGTAGGCATTTTCCAATTTTCACCCAAAAGACATCTGCCATAATGAAAATTGGAGACATTTACAACATATTTTGGTCCTAGCTTGGCCAAGATTGTTAGAATAGGTTGTTTCTCTTGTGCAGACTTATCAATACCACATTCACCCAAGATAAATAGAAAAGATTTAAATTTAGTAAAAAAATCATGTATATTATCAAAACTTTTAGGGTCTAAGGAATTGAACGCTACCTCAAGCATATGACCTCACATCTCATCCTTCTTTCCAAAGAGTCCTTCCAAGGTGGTCCAGATATTATTTTGATTCTTTCATGCAGCAACATGAAACCATAAATCAGTGGAGATTAACTCAAGAAGTAGTCATGTGGCCTCATCCTTACGGTTCTCCCATCTGGTCTTTTCAAGCGTTGATGTATGTTTTGTTTCTGTCGCCATTGTCAAATTATATAGTCATTTTCTTTTGAGTTGGAATACGGCCTTCGGCTTCCATTAAAAATAGTTGTATGGTGTGAGTATTATAACTAGAATTTATTGAAGAAGTTGCATCACCTCCATTCTGCTATTGATTCTGAAAAGATACTCAAAAACCCAGATCATGGATTCTGAGATATGACTAACAATGCTATGGAAACTATATATATGATAAAAAAACTGTATATCATGAAATATGATGTGGGTTTGGCAATTTTTGGTGAGCATGATCATCCCTATGTTATACATCTCTGGTAACAATTTCAGCCCAACCCAGATTGCAGATTTAGAGATATCACAATTTTACTACATAAAACCAATTTTTGGAGGGTTGTTGAATCATCGCACCCTAGAGAAGGGTAAAGTGTGATGATGTTGAATCGTTGCACCCTAGTGAAGGGAACAGTGCGAAGATTGTCAAAAAATGAATCGTCGCACCCCGGATGAAGAATAGAGTGCGACGACATCACACCTTGGCTGTGTATAGGCCGTGACGATTCCAATCATTGCACCCTTCAACAGGGATAGGCCACGACGATTCCCATTGTTGCACCTTTTGATAGGGATAGGCCATGACGTTTACAGAAACTAGTTTTACTCAATGACTCTTTCACTCTTCTTTGGCTTGTTTGGGTTTCTCTAAGAAGCTCAACTCTGATACCATGTCAGTGTTTCATGGAAACCTGCACAGGAGACCTAGCTAAAGCATGCACAAACAAATCTTATCAAGAAAAGAAAGAGAGATACACAATGAAGAATGAGAATCAATGTATATTATTATCTAATCAATGAGTGAGTGATCTTCACTCATATAGGCAATGAAATCCTATAATTAGGAATGCATGCATAATATTGATGGTCTAAGATTAGAAAGTATAAAATAGAACTAGTCAGTTAACTCCCACTGAACTAGTGTTACTCACACTGAACTAGTGTGCCAGAAATAGAAATTTTTCTAACAGTGAGGTGTTTGGTATGGTGATGTTGGTAAATCTTGATGAGTCATATTTTGATCTATAGTTGATGCATGATTGGTACATATTTGGTAAATTGTTAGAGGCACTTTCTAGTAGTATTGTTGGCACATTGTTTATGGATGATGTGACATATATGACTTGGCATACTTTTAGAAGTACATCTTGATTGTGATACATATTTTTTATTTTTGTAAGTAGTATTGGTTGATGCACATCTTGGTGATATTTTTCATATGGTTTAGAGTTCTCCCGGTGATTGATATTGGTGAATAGATATGATGGGTTGATGATATTGATGAGACAAGTTGATGTGATAGGTTGTGTTGTGCATAGTTGATGCACTTTTGTTGGTACAGGTTCTTTGGTGCAGGTTCTTTGGTACAGTGTTTTATAGGTTGTTGTTACAGGTTGATAGTGACAGTGTTTGATTCAGTGAGAGGTTGTCTACATTTTGAAATTGTATTTCAAGGTAGTTAGACGGGGAAAGGAAAGGGGGTTATAGCCTCCTTCTGGTTGGTGTCAAAGAATTAGGGAGTTGTAGCTTCCTTCAGGTTGGATCATGAGAACTAGGTGGTTGTAGCCGGAGAACATAAGGAGTTGTATCCTCCTTCTGGTTGTAGCCAGAGAATTGGGGAGTTGGAGCTTCCTTTAGGTCATAGCCTAAGAAACTAGCGACTTGGAGCCTCCTTCCAGTTGGAGTTGGAGAATTGGAAGTTGGTGCTTCCTTGAATGTAATTCTTAAAGACATATAAGAAAAAACATTTGTGGTTTTCTCCCACATTGGGTTTCCACATAAAATACTAGTGTACTTTACATTGTGTGGATGTGTCTATTATTATTTATTATGAAGTAATGGATGTTAATTTTATATGATGCAATAACATATTAATGATGAACTAATGAACATTGTAGAATAAGTTAAAGTAATATACATTGTGGTTAAAAAGGATTAATAAGTGGTATAAATTGCTCATTACTGATTCACCCCCCTTCTTAGTAATCCAACACTGGATAATTTAGGGACTTGTAGCTTCCTTTAGATTAGAGCCTGTAAATAGGGTGTTGGTGCCTCCTTCTAGTTGGTGCTGGAGAATTTTGGAAGTTGGTGCTTCTGGTGGATGTAATCTTCAAGATATATATTAAAAATAATTATGTGGTTTTGTCTCATTTGGGTTTCCATGTAAAATTCTTGTGTACTATGTATATGTGGTTATATGTTATGCACTGTTGAATGCCATTATTTATAATATGTTTAAGGCAATCATAAGTGATAAATTATTGAAAAATTAATGTTCACTTGTTGTGCTTAAAAATGGTAAAAAGTTCTCAATACTAATTCACCCCCCTCTCAATATTAGTGAATATTCCAACAGAATATAATCAGAAAGAAAAAACATATTCAAAATAAGAATATCTAGAAGAAAAACTCGTCAATGCCTTAGAAAAAATATACAAGATTAAGAAAAAAAGAAGTAGAAATAGAAAATGAAAAAATATGAAAAGGAGGATCACGATCTTGAAGAAACATAAAATATAATTATCATCTTGAAGAATCAAGTAGAATAAGCAAAGAGGACAGAATAAGTGGTGATAAGGATGATGAAATAAAAGGAAGAAAAATGAAAGAAGATAGAGATTGAAATCATTTCCTTAAGAAAGGAACTAGATAAAACAACCGAATAGTTGAATAGAAGCTTGAATTTTGGAAAGAGCATTGGAATTTTAGATAATATTCTAAATTTCCAAAGGTCACCATTCATCAAGACAAGTCTTGGATACGATGGAAAAGAAAATACCCCGAAGGGAGATGCAAGAATTAGGGTCACAAAGCCATCAGAAAAGTAAAATGAAGAAAATTCTAAAATATATGCCAATATACTCAAAGGCTCCATCAACAATGAAATAAAAAACATGAAAGGTAATGATGACCAATAAAAACCTGAGTTTTCTCACAAGAATAACAATAATGATTTCATAAGAGATGTTCCACCAAGAGGCATTTCACAAATTTGTACCAAAATCTCTTTCTTGGCTATATTTTTTTATTGCAATAATTTTGGCCATAAGGAAGTAGATTGTATAGCTTATGAAAGAAGTGATCATATGAGAGATAGAAATAAAGGTTCTTATAATACCTCAAAGGATGATTTTGTAAGCAACAAAACGAGAAGTTCTCATGGGTTTTCTAATAGAAACTACAATTCATTTTTCCCCTACTTGATTACAATATTGAATGTTATAAGTGCAACATTAAAAAGTATCCTAAGAAAAACAAGGAAGAAGATACTCTTACCAAGCATAGAGAAGAATACACTAGGGTGTGGAAAAGGAAGCAAGAAGAACCAAAGAAGGAAGAATGTGGAATTTCACTTTATGCTAAAAATCAAGGGAACCAATGGTACATTGATAGTGGATGTTCAAAACACATGACAGGGGACTATGTTCAACAACACAGGTATTCCAACAGAGGACTAACACCTTTAGTAACCAATCACACAACTAAATCAAAGATCAACACACCGATGTTTTGACATGGTAAAACCCCTATGGGGAAGCATCTATGGCCCCAACCAACATGACCACTTGGAGTAATTTATTAATGCAAAAGAAAAATATTATAGAGATATTTTACAAGAGAGTTTCTCACAATCGATCATCGACAACTGACCCTACATTCTCTTAAATATATATCATGGACCAATCAGGTGTTAAGACATGAATCAATAGCCATTAATATCAAGCATAATATGAACCATCAGATCACTCTATGTCAGGAACATATCTTGACCATTGGATTTCCTAACTACAAATGCATAATAACACATACTAAAGAAACACACTAAAAAACACACGTTTACCTAACAACATATTAGACCAAGTAGATCTTAACTAACTGATGCAGGAGCATCTCTCCACGTCAGCCAGCTATCCAGCCAGCCATGTCGAGCGCACACATTCAATGCTGAAGAGAGGTGTAGCCCTCATCTTTTAATTTGTAATTGAATGTAATTTAATGTTTATGCTGGTGAACTGTGAAGTCATGCCTTTGTGCAGGCATTAGGTAGATCAGCCTTTAATGTTTGTAAGGATGAGATCTAGATCTGAATGCGGACTAGACATCCCATTCAATGTAATTGAATAGGGTAGGTAGGTTGGAGGGAAGAGCTCGAAGATCCCCCTTAGGTAAAAGAGATTTCGTATCTCATTTTGGTAGAAGAGAGTGTGTAGGAAGTCTATGTGTAGAGAGTAGAAGAGAGAAAGAGCCGAGACCTTGTTACAAGCCGTGCTTAGGAACACCTTTTAAATAAAGGCATTTTCCATATTTAATACAAAGAGCAGTTTTTCCTACATGTATTACTGTGTGATTGAATGAATGTCTATGAGTGTTCTTATATGATGTAGATGCATACTGTAGGGTTGCATTTGCAATAGTGTGTCTGATTTTAGGTGAAGGTATTTGAGGCTTCACACTAGGAGGGTGTGATAGAACACTGCGGGTTCTGATAGCCGTGCACAGAGGTTGCACTTCTAAATTCTGTGGGTTCAAACAAAGACATGTTGTGGCACAAGAATTGGAGTCAAAAACTCAGGAAAGACCTCAAGGTTGTTGAATACCTTGGAGACAAGGTTGTGTAGGAAGACACAGTTGCAGACAGAAGCTCTGAGGAGTTCTGTGAAGCTCTTCCAAGTGGGCATTGAGAATATGCATAGAGGTGCGTCAAGAGGAACTCTGTTGTGAGTTCAGAAAGAAGAATCAGAATCACCGAGGATTCTATGAAGCTCTACCAAGTGGGCATCGAGCCAGTGAAAGGAGTGCACAAAGATAGAACTTTGCTGTGAGTTCAGGAAGAAACAAAATCATTGAGGATTCTAAAGAGCTCTGCTAGGTGGGAATTGAGCGAGTGCATAGGTGCATAGGAGGACAAAACTGCTGAAAGTTCTGGGAGAAGATACTCTACCAGGTGGGCATTGATTAAGTGTGCAGACAGGCACAGGAGAAGAGAACTCTTTGAGTTCTGGTATTTGGAGGAAGAGTCCACTGAGGGATCTTCACAGGGTTGTTGAATACCCTGATAGACTCAGCAAGAGGTTGCTTGAGAGAGAAATAGCCAGGAGGGAATTATATTCTCCATCTGCATGAGAAGAAAGAAAGATAAAATCCATTAGGGGTCTGAGTGTTGAGGAGCTCAGAAGAAAGTAGCACTTTGTGTGCGTGAACTCTGCAAAGGCACAGAAGTCAAAGAATCCCTTGGGGATTCAAGGATAAGCTCAGGAGGGTGAGTGCTTTCGGTGCACATAGTCGTAACTGCAAGGATCCTTTGAATGAGTTCTGAGTAACCAAAGCTCAGGAGGGACAGCATTTTCATATGTGCGGAAAAGCTCAGAGTCGAGAGCTTGCAGGAGGAAATAGACAAAGGTCGAGGCCTTTGGGCCACTTGAAATTCTCCCAAGGTTGGGAAGAAAGTGTGCAAGCGCAGGAGGGAGCACAGTAGCTGTCATATTGACCGAAGAAGGAGATCTGGACCGTTGGTTTCTATGTCCAGGGAGCACCAGAGAAAGCATATAGAAGGGGGAGATCGACAGTCGTTGGATCTCATTCAGAAATCCCGTCAGCCATTGGATCGGACAGGACGTGCATGGGGTTTAACCCTTCTCACGCCAGGCAGAAGTCTCAACAGGCATCGGGACATCGACGTTCGTGAAATCGGGAGTCACGAGGTCAAGGAAGTCAGGACATTTCAAGTCTCGAAATAGCGGGAACGATCTGAGTCGTCTGTTTGTGGATACACGTGGCGGAGATCGAGTGACCCATCAGTATATCGAATACCAGGGTTTTGAGTTGACAAAGGATTTATGTCATCGGAGCATTGAAAACTATGAAACAACGAGATTGGATCAGGGTTGTCCATCATTTGGGGACACGTGGTGGAGATCCAGATGATCGGGAGAAGTCCCGATAGAAAAGTCAAATCCGGAGCATCGGAGTTTGGCATTTCGAGAGTCCTGAAGACGAGGCGCTCGGGACATCAAAAGTCATGAAATTGCGAAATGGATGTGGACTGTCCATCTTGAAGGGGTGCATGGCAGTGAGCGAGGCCTTCGGAAAATGTTCTGATAGGAGAGCCACATTGGGGAAATCGATAATCGAGATATCGAGGATCCCGTGGACAAAGTGTCCTTACATTTCAGCATTGCGATGTCTGAAACCCCGATAGGAGACAAGGTTGCGGTCTTGTGAGATAGTGGTCACATGGGCCAAGAGTCTAGCTAGAAGGGGCTAAGGGCCAAAACCGGGGAATTGGCTCATCGAAGATCGGGAGATCGCGAGGGTAGAGGTTCATGACATCGAGGATCGCAAAACCCCGAATCCCAATAAGGAGATAAGACTACGGTCTTACAAGGACTATTCATATGGACTAGGGGCATAGCCAAGAGGGGCTAAGGTGCATAAAGAGTGCATCGAAAAATCAGAGATCGGGAGTCTGTGAGGACAGGGAACTCTCGACATTGGGAATTAGGAAACCCCGAAACCCGAAATTAAGTTGGGGAAGCCCACGGTCAAGTGCAGAAGGCTGTGAGGAAGGATAAGGACCTGTGGATCGGGTTGTCATCAGAGATTCCAAGGAAGAATCGAAAGAGTCTCTTCGACTCATGAATGAATGAGATCGATCCTGTGAGCAGGAGCGCGATGAGGGTGTGCCGCGCTACTGCATCAGGTGGTATCAGAGCCTGATTCTTGTCTATATATTTCAGGTAGTAGGAGGACTAGAGGATGAAGCTGGAAACACTCGAGGTACAGAGTGACAACAACAGGTTTTCTAGGAGAGCAGACATAGACAACAATATGGCTACTGAAGGCCATAGATTTGCTGGAAGAAAGGACCTAGAGCTGATGAGTGATGCAGAATGGGATGAAGAACTCGCTAAGATGAACGCGAGACTGGATGAAATTGCAATTGAAATGCGGCAGGATAAGAAGCCGAGATGGGTGTATGAATGGCCCATGAAGAAGCCGAAGATAAAATGGCCAGTCAAGGAGTTGATGGTCATAAGACAATGTAGGATGTTAAAAGGATGGTTGAGGTATGCTGAAAACCTCGACAGACCTAAAGAAATGGTTCAGGTGTGTGAACCAGAGACTGGAAAAATTCTCAGTGAAGAGAATGAAATGGGATCAGCTGAGGATCTCAAGAACTGCCAGGAGGGCAGAGAAGAAATTCCCAATTTCTAGGTGGGCAACGAGTTGAGATCACTGCGGGATCTTAGAGACTGTCATGAGGACAGCCAGGGAATTTCACATTTCCAGTTGGGTAATGAAATGAGGTCGCTGTGGGATCTCAAAGACTGCCAGGAGGGCAGCGGAAGCATCTCAGATTACCAGGTGGGCAGAGATGAGCATTCGAGACTGTCTGAAGGTCTCATGGACTCGGAGGTGAGTTCAATTCAGCAAGGGTTGCTGATGAAGATGGGATCAGTCGATCTCATAATCTTCCAGGGGAGCAGTGAATAGATCCCATATTTCCAATTGGGCAGGGATGAGCAGATGAGACTATCGGAGGGTCTCATAAATTTAGAGATGGATTTAGATCAGTAGATGCAGCTGACCGAGGATGAAGATCAGGATAATATTTTGATGATTGGGGGAATTGAATTATTCCTACCATTTGCCCAAGAGGAGGCAGAAATCTGTGTTGCAGGTGCAGCAACAACAGAAGGATAGCCAACTGAGACTGTCAAAGAAGGATTGGAGCAGATATTTGAAGCTGCCCAAAAAGAAGGAAAAGAGAATGAGCGTTCTGAGGAATGGCTCAATGATTTCGGCTAGGGAGCTAAAAAGAAAGAAGCTGCAGCACTGAAGCTAGCAGCAAGGGAAGCCAAAGAGAAAGTAAGAAGATTTATCAGTCCATGGGAGATGGAGCTAGAGATGCTAGAGGATTGGTTGAACAATCCAGAGCCAACAAGAGAACTGGCAGAAGTTGAGCTATTAGAGAATGTGATTGAATAGAAGGTCAGTCAGGAAGAGACTTCAGAACTGAAGTCTGCAGTAGAGTGGCAACTTGAGGCCATAGATGAAGATGAAGATGAAGGCATGGGAGATTTCAATGATCTGCCCATGTGCCGAAAATTTTTGCAGCTGGGGAGACTGCAAAAATAGGACCATCCATTGGAGAAGTTGGATGCAGTGATCGAGGAGATCACAAGGCTAATGTTGAGGTCAGCAGAAACTTCCAGCAAGGAGAATCTGAGCAGAAAGGTAGCAACAATAGCGCAGTAGCAACAACAACAGGATGGAGCGGGTGAACAGCTCCAGAGGATGATTTGGGATCCAGGAGAATTTCAACAACTGAGATGGAAGCTCATGAGCAGGAGCTCATGAATTTTGCAGATGAGGAGTATGATGCAAGAGAATCTCTCCACGCCAGCTAGCTAGCCATCCAGCCACATCGAGCGCATGCATTCAATGCTGAAGAGAGGCGTAGCCCTCATCTTTTAATTTGTAATTGAATGTAATTTAATGTTTATGCTGGTGAGCTGTGAAGTCGTGCCTTTGTGCAGGAATTAGGTAGATTGGCCTTTAATGTTTGTAAGGCTGAGATCTAGATCCAGATGCGGACTAGACAACCCATTCAATGTAATTGAATAGGGTAGGTAGGTTGGAGGGAAGATCTCGAAGATCCCCTTCAAGTAAAAGAGATTTTGTATCTCATTTTGGTAGAGGAGAGTGTGTAGGAAGTCTACCTGTAGAGAGCAGAAGAGAGAAAGAGCCAAGACCTTGTTACAGACCGTGCTCAGGAACACCTTGTAAATACAGGCATTTGCCATATTTAATACAAAGAGCAGTTTTTCCTGCATGTATTACTGTGTGATTGAATGAATGTCTGTGAGTGTTCTTATATGTTGTAGATGTATACTGTAGGGTTGCATTTGCAAGAGTGTGTCTGATTTCAGGTGAAGGTCTTTGAGGCTTCACACCAGGAGAGTGTGACAAAACACTCCGGGTTCTGATAGTCGTGCACAGAGGTTGCACTTTTGAATTCTGCGGGTTCAGACAAAGACGTGCTGTGGCACAAGAACTGGAATCAACAACTCAGGAAATACCTCAAGGTTGATGAATACCTTGGAGGCAAGGTTGTGTAGGAAGACACAGTTGCAGACAAAAGCTCTGAGGAGTTCTGTGAAGCTCTGCCAAGTGGGCATTGAGCATATGCACAGAGGAGCATCGAGAGGAACTCTACTGTGAGTTCAGAAAGAAGAATCAGAATCACTGAGGATTCTGTGAAGATCTTCCAAGTGGGCATCAAGCTAGTGCAAGGAGTGCACAAAGATAGAACTCTGTTGTGAGTTCAGGAAGAAACAGAATCACTGAGGATTCTGAAGAGCTCTGCCAGGTGGGCATTGAGTGAGTGCATAGGTGCACAGGAGGACAAAACTGATGAACATTATGGGAGAAGATACTCTGTCAGGTGGGCATTAAGTAAGTGTGCAGACAGGCACAGGAGAAGAGAACTCTTTGAGTTCTGGTATTTGGAGGAAGATTCCACTGAGGGATCTTCACAGGGTTGCTAAATACCCTGATAGACTCAGCAAGAGGTTGCTTGAGAGAGAAATATCCAGGAGGGAATTATATTCTCCATCTGCAGGAGAAGAAAGAAAGATAAAATCCCTTAGGGGTCTGAGTGTTGAGGAGATCAGGAGAAAGTAGCACTTTGCGTGCGTGAAGACTCTGCAGAGGTGTAGAAGTCAAATAATCCCTTGGGGATTCAAGGAGAAGCTCAGGAGGGCGAGTGATTTCGGTGCACATAGTCATAACTGCAAGGAGTGCAGAAGATACAGGACCCTTTGAATGAGTTCTGAGTAACCAAAGCTCAGGAGGGACAGTGTTTTCATACACATGGTGAAGCTCAGAGTCGAGAGCTCGCAGGAGGAAATAGACAAAGGTTGAGGCCTTTGGGTCGTTTGAAATTCTCCCAAGGTTGGGAAGAAAGTGTGCAAGATCAGGAGGGAGCACAGCAACCGTTATATCGGTCGGAGAAGGAGATCTAAACCATTGGTTTCTACGTCCAGGGAGCACCAGAGCAAGCATATAGAAGGGGGAGATCGACAGCCATTGGATCTCATTCAGAAATCTCGTCATTCATTGGATCGGACAAGAGGTGCACGAGGTTTAACCCTTCTCATGCCAAGCAGAAGTCTCGACAGGCATTAGGATATTGGTTTTCATGAAATTAGGAGTCACGAGGTCGAGGAAGTCGGGACATTTCAAGTCTTGAAATAGCGGGAATGATCTGAATTGTCCATTTGTGGATACACGTGGCGAAGATCGAGCGACCCGTCGGTATATCGGCTACTGGGGTTCTGAGTTGATAGAGGATTTATGTCATTAGAGCATTGAAAACTCTGAAACAATGAGATTAGATCAGGGCCATCCATCAGTTGGGGACACCTGGTAGAGATCCAGATGATCGGGAGAAGTCCCAATAGAAAACTCAAATCCGGAGCATCGGAGTTCGGCATTTCATGAGTTCTGAAGATGAGACGCTCAGGACAACAGAAGTCACAAAATCGTGAAATGGATGTGGACCGTCCATCTTGAAGGGACGCGTGGCAGCGAGCGAGGCCTTCAGAAAAGGTCCCATTAGGAGAGCCACATCGGGGAAATCGGGATATCGGGGATCCCATGGACAAAGTGTCCTTGCATTTCGGCATTGCGATGTCCGAAACCCCAATAGGAGACAAGGCTGCAGTCTTGTGAGATAGTGGTCACATGGGCCAAGAGTCTAGCCAGAAGGGGATAAGGGCCAAAACCGGGGAATTGGCTCATCGGAGATCGGGAGATCATGAGGATAGAGGTTCGTGACATCAAGGATCGCGAAACCCTGAATCCTGATAAGGAGATAAGACTGTGGTCTTATGAGGACTAGTCATATGGACTAGGGGAATAGCCAAGAGGGGCTAAGGAGTGTAAAGAGCGCATCAGCAAATCAGAGATCGAGAGTCCGTGAGGACAGAGAACTCTCGACATCGGGCATTAGGAAACCCTGAAACCTGAAATTAAGTCGGGGAAGCCCACGGTTAAGTGCATAAGGCCGTGAGGAAGGATAAGGACCTGTGGATCGGGTTGTCATCAAAGATTCCAAGGAGGAATCGAAAGAGCTGCTTCAGCTCATGAATGAATGAGATTGATCCTGTGAGCAGGAGCGCGATGAGGGTGTGCCGCGCTACTGCATCACTAACTCCTAAGTGTCTAAATATCCTAACATCCCCTCTTAAGAGAAACTTGGGATATGATTGAAGGATTTACAATAGTGACACAATAGGAGAAAGAAGTTGGCATTAGAGCCTATCCCCCCTTGATGACAACCTCCTGAAATCCTAACATAGATCAAAGTTTGGAAAACTTTACTTCTGTAAGAGAATTTGTAAAAATATCAACAACTTGATCTTCTGTAGGGAAAATGAGCACTTCAACAACTTTATCATGAATGAACTTTATGATGAATTGCACGTGTAGCTCGATATGTTTTTTGTGTTGATGTTGAACTGGGTCTTTGGCGAGTTTGATGGCACTCTAATTCTTGCACCAAAGGATGGTCGGATGCTTCTACTGAAATCTAAACTCTGAAAGTATCTATCGAAGCCACAAGGATTACTAACTTTCATTTACCATTTCTTGGTACTCTGCTTCTATTGAAGAAAGTGCAATAGCTTGTTTTTTCTTACAAGCCCAAGTGCAGGTCCTGAACCAAAGATGAAAACATAATCTCCAGTAGAATTATGATTATCAGGGTCACCGACCCAATTTGAATCAGTGAAACCAACCAATAAAGGAGTCCCCCCTGAACTATAATGTATCTCGAACTGAACTGTACCACAAACATAGAAATGTATCCTTTTAGCTACTTTCCAATGGCTCTCATGGCGTGCTTGCATATACTAGGAAACAAGACCAACAACAAAGGAAATACCAACACAGGTATGAGTCAAGTAGAAGAGGCTACCAACTAACTGACGGTACAAGGTGGCATCAACTTCAGGATAAGTACAAGTGGCAACAAAATTGACTCCATACTGGAAGGGAGAAGGGGTTGGTTTACAATATTCCATGTGAAAGCGACGAGGAAGGTCACAAACATACTTAGACTAGGAAAGAAAAATTCCTTCATTGGTTTTCAAAACTTGGAGGCCAAGGAAATAGTACAACAATCCTAAGTCTGAAATTTCAAATTTATTCTTAAGGATAGTTTTCACATGGTTTAAAAGTTTTGAGTCGCTACCAGTAAGGATAAGGTCATCAACATAAACGACAAGGATTATGATATGGCTTCCTACTTTCTTAGCATAGAAATTAGGATCATAATGGCATCTATAGAATCTAGTGTCAATAAGAAAGTTGTCCATTCTGGAATACCAAGATCGGGGAGCTTGCTTGAGACCATAAAGATATTTCTTAAGGCGACAAACAAGGCTAGAGTCATTCTGGACATATCCGGGAGGTTTTTCCATGTAATTTTCTTCTTCCAAATCTCCATGCATGAAGAAGGATTTAAAATCCATCTGATGGACCTCCCATTTATGTGAGGCAACAATGACAAGAACAAGGTAGATGGAATTAATTTTGGCTATAGGGGAAAAGGTTTCATTATAGTCAATTCCTTCAACTTGGCAAAATACTTTGGAAACTAATCGAACCTTGTGTATTTCAACACTTTCATCTGATGCATACTTAGTTCTATAGACCCATTTACATATGCCAAGTTTTCTTCCTTTTTGAAGAGGTACAAGATCCCAAGTATCGTTTTCCATTAAAGAATGATACTCTTCATTCATTTTTGTATCCCAATCTAGATGACCTGGAGCTTCTACAAATGTCTTTGGATCATGAGTCTCTGAAACTTGAGACAAAAGAGAAGATGCTTTCTAGAACTATGAACATGTCTTACGCTGATTTGAAGGATCACCGAAAATATAACCAGCTACTTCTTGTGTTGAACAAACCCATCTAGGAAGCGGTGAAGCTGGTGTTGGTTCACGTTCAAAGGACTCATATGGAGGAAGGTGAGCAGGCAGAGGTGGATTTTCATCCTCACTATAATCATCTAAAGAATAAACTAGAATAGGAACAAAATAAGACACAAACGTCAAATATGGCTCGTAGGACGAAGAAGGAACAGTCGTCAAATTAGGCTCGTAGGCCAAGAGATTTTCATCAAATTTAACATATATTATAATAATAATTTCATTACAATGTGGTTGAAGAAGTCTACAACCTTTGACATCTTCAAAATAGTCAACAAATATACAATTCTCACTTTTAGGTTGCAATGCTTTCCTTTTATCATCAAGAATGTGAGCCCATGCTATACTGCCAAATACACATAAGTGACTTACATCTGGTTTAATTTTAGTCCAAGATACTTCTGGTGCTATATTTTTTAGAGATTTTTTGGGAGTGTGATTTACTATGTAATTTTCACAGTTGATGGCTTCCAGCCAATACTTTAGATTGAATCCCTTAGATTGGATCACATAATTAGCCATTTCTTTTAATGTTCGGTTCTTTCTCTCAGAAACACCATTTTGTTGTGTTGTGTATGGAACAATGTGTTTCATTTGGATGCCCTATGTAGTGTAGTAATGTATAAAATTATTGTTCACATATTTGCCTCCATTATCTATTCTTAACCTTTCAATTTGATGTCCAAATTTCTTTTATACAAGGGCCTTGTAGGACAAAAACTTGTCAAAAAATTTGCTATTAAGTTTTAAGAAGTAAACCCAAGTATGTCTAGAAAAATCATCAATGAAATTTAAGAAACACTTGCACCCAAAAAAACAAGGAGAATAAAGTGGACCACACAAGTCACTGTGAACAAGTTGCAAAGGGCTCGAGGCATGCCAAGAGGAACGTTTATCAAAATTGTCCTGATGATGTTTATCGAGAACACAACTGGAACAAACATCATCTCTGCATGAAAAAATAGGAAGACCAGTCACCATTTTCTTATTACATAGTTGTTGCAATGAGTGATAGTTTAGATGACCAAACCACTCATGCCAAAGTTTTCTCAAGTCATCGCTATGAGAACAAAAAAATGATGGAAAATATGATGACCCAAAGTTGTCAAACTTGTACAACCTGGTAATATCATTAACAATTTCAGTTGCAATAACATGCTTAGGATATTTTAGATCCTTGATTACAACTTGGTGAGGTGAAAACTCTATGGTTTTACCTTCACCTGAATGAGTGATTTGATATATGGATATAAGGTTACAAGAAATACTTGGAACACATAATACATCATTGAAATGACCATTATCTACTTGAACTGTTCTAGATCCTACAACACTAAGAGATCTATTGACACACACAGACCCCCGACCCTCTGTCCGAGATCCGCACAGGATCGTTCTAAATTCTCCTTGGGCCAAAGCGGCTCCTTTGGTTCCTTGTTGAAACCTTCAACGAATCTGATCCACATGTCCTTAACAAAAAATCCACCTGCACCATGTGCACCAGGTGTGAGTCTTCGCCTCCACACGACCACAACCCGGGCCTTAGCGCAAGCACCTTTTGCGACTCACAATATCACGAGTTTGTGAATTGAAGACCCTCGACTCCAAACCTCTGATACCTGAGAGTGCGATACGGGTATGGCCCCTTCCTTGCTAACATCTCTACCAATGACCACTGGATAGGGACTAAATCTAGCACCCCTTGCAACTCACAACTTCACGAGTTGGATTGTTGATACCTCATGCTCCTACCTTATGAATCCCCAAGATGCGATAAGTCAACAATGGTTTGACTCCTTCCCAAGTGACGTGTGTCCTCCACCTGTCACCGCTTCCACTTTTCCTTGGGCACTTGATGTTACGCCACCTTTCAAGCACACATCCCCACCTAATAGATGTGCTACGTGTCCGTACGAGTCCTTGATGCTCGACACTTCATGACTTCTGCAGTCAAAAAGAAGTTCTTTCAACCCCCAAACCTCCGATACATGATACTCCATGAAGGTTTTGATCCAACGGTTCTCCTGTGGCTTGGATCCAACAGTCTGGATCTCTTTCCCTACTCCTCGCAACTTATAACTTCACAAAACCAAGAATTTTGGTCTTCCCTCCAAACTTATGAACCCCAAGTTCATGAAATGATCCAACGACATGGGTTGAAATGAAATCAACGACTCTTATCGACCACAATCAATGGTTCACGTTGATTCTTGATATTAGGGTGGTGAGGTCGTCCAACTCCTAACCACCTTACAACTCCACTGGATCCTATGGTCTTTGTGACTTCGCAAGCTCTCCACAGAGAATTCTGACCGCTCGATTCACTACTCAATGACTTTTGCCCAATGACTGAGTGTTCTCCCTCCTAAACTTAATTTCTCTGCGACGGTTTCGATATTCGCCCCCCTTTGAACACTTCAAAGGCATTATCTCTCCTGAGCTTTCACTTGCAAACTCAAGACTTCCAAAAGGTTCCTACTTGCACTCCTTGCGGTAAAATTTCAAATAACCTTTGGTTATTGAGTCTTTGACCCTGTGCACTCTTTGCAATAGTAGTCCTTCAACTTTCCCCTTGGTTGATAAGTTATAAAGTCTCAACCAGCCTGCGCACACCTTGCACAACTCTGTACTTCACCTGCACTTCTGCTGATATGAGAACAACAATATCCCTCCTGAGCTTTCTAAGATAAAACTTAGACCCTCATTAACGCACACCTTGTGGACATTCACTGCACTCCTTGCAGGAATTCTCATGAAGAGAAACAATTGAAACTCTTTCTTCTTCTGTCTCAGACTTCATACATTCAACATGATATCATACACACAATACAACATTGGAATAAATGCATAACAAAGAAACAAAACAACTGTAAACATACCATTTAACAAATGTAAATAGTAAGTATCATAACACCATGAAAATTGAGTCAAAGCTTCGTATATTAACTCAAGTGCTCTTGTACATGGGTTCTTCTCTATAGCTCGCAATGATGATAATGTTACAATGATACAAGGGTGAGGGTGTCTATATCCATTTTCCTTCCTATGCTTCTAAAACTGTCTAGTCCAACATTCATATCTACCTACTTTACATTAACAGACTTAAATGCCTATTACATCTGGCAGATGAGAGTAATTTCTCCAGATCTGATCATATCTCTAAGACATAAATGTAAGTACACTCCTCCTAGTTATCACATTAATGCTTTAGTTTTCAAAATTCAAAACATTTTCATAAAAACGTGCCCCTTTTTGCATTTGCACATCCAGCTGCTCCTTTGGCTAGGCGCGTGCTTTGGATTTGTACGATGATCCTGCATCATCTATCATGACCAACAAATATTTTCTCAGTGTTACATTTATTTAGAGAAGAAAATATGTCTTTATCCTTATACATATGATAATATGCTCCAGAATAAATAAGCCACTCATCATAAGAATGAGTAGAAGTTGCATTGAAGGATAAACCAGAAGTAGAAAGTGCATATCCATGAGAAGAAGAAGAATACATAGAATCAATATTGATGTTGTGCTTCTTCATCACTGCTTCGAAAGCTGCCATTTTATTGAAACATTTGGACTCATCGTGACCATCTTTATCACAAAATTTGCAATGTCTGTCAGTATTCTTATTTTTAGATTTTTCTCCTTTGTCACCATTAGGATATGAAGTTGTCTAAGTGGTTTTGGGACCCTTATGTTTCTTTTTGTTGTGGAAAGCATGTTTCTTCTTGGGATTCTTGGGTTTATCTTTCTATTGGGTGACTAAGGCTTTATTAGAGGTACCTGGAGTAAAGAGGCTTTATCTTTCTCTAATCAAAGCATCACAATATAAAGGGACTAAGAGCAGGTTTTTGATAAGCTTTCTCTAGAGCCTCTCTCATGGCATAAAATATAGATACAAATATATAATATGCACTACCTAGCTTAGAAATAGTAATATAGATGCAACGCTCTTCCTCCAACGTTATCTCACATTCTTCACATAAAATTCTAAGTGTTTTAAACTTAGATATATAGTCTTCAATGCAAGAAAAATCATTTGGACTTAAAGTCAGTATTTGATTTTCTAACTGATGTGCTCGAATAATATTGTGTTTACCAAACACAGATTCAAGCTTTTCCCAAGCTTCATCGGGGTCATCAATTTCTTTAAGGTGGAACCTCAAATAAGGAGAGATGAACATTCTGATCAGTCCACATGCTTCCTCACTCCTATTATCCCATTTGACTTTCTTATCAGCATTGGTCAGTTCTTTTTACTTTCCCAAGGTAATCTGGTACAAGCCTTTAATTCTTAATAAATCCTTCATATGGGATTTCCATTGGAAGTAGTTGGTGATGGTAATCAAAATATTAGTAGAAGAATCCATATTAAATATATAGATAATATGGTTTTAAAAACTGAAACTGATGATTTGGATGGAAATATCTCAAAAAATTGGGCAGTTTAAAAAAAATGACACTTTAAATGGACTTCGGATGTGAAATTTATGCCCTTTTAAAAAAAAGCATAAACGGTAACCAAAGGACCACGTGGTGGTGTAATTTTATTTATGAAGTGACTCACTTTTATAAAAAGAAGTGGGGATCAATTTTACAATGAGATTACTTTATAAAGAAAGCTGCATGCAAAATAAATAACTCTAAAATAAAATATTAAAGCTACTTATAGTGATTCTCTTTTATACTTGAAGTGAAATACACTTTACAATGGAGCATGAAATTTTTCAAAAAAAAATAACAAAAATAGAGACGTGAACTCAAGACCTCTTACTTAATAAGGAAACTTTTAATCAAGTGGGCTAGAAAAACATATTGTATTGTTTGGCAGGAGGATTGTTGTTGTTGTTTTTGTTGTTGTTGTTGGAGAGAGTGCTCATAAAAAATTCAAAAACTCTTTTCACAGAAGGAAATTTTTTTCCTTCTCGATGAAAATAATGGTTAGATATGGGTTAGCTTACCTGGAAAATTGTTGTTGTTGGAGAGCATGCTCATAAAACTCTTTTCACAAAAGAAAAAATTTTCGCTTCTCAATGAAAACAATGGTTATATCTTGGTTAGCTTACCCAAAAAATGCACCTTTTGATATATGTTTCTAATTTGACGAGATTGCACAGGGCACATGGAAAACAAACAATATGAAAACAAAATAAAATTGAAATAATACTCTGCAAATTTTTTCAAAAGGGTGTATTCAATCTTTATACCTCCAGATCTAGATAAAATGGTCGTATCTTGGGAAAACATAAACCCTTTCAAGTGAAATGAAAAATGTTCCTCACTGAAATGAGTGCTCAATACGCAATGGAAGAACCCTCTCATCCCAAAAATGTACAAAAATGGCATAAAATGGAGATGAGATAACTCAGATTCATGATCTCGATCTACAAGAGGAGTGGGTCTTCAAACATTATATGATACCATGTTCAACAACATGGGTATTCCAATAGAGGACAAATACCTTCAATAACCACTCACACAACCATATCAAAGATCAAAACACTGATGTTTTGATGTGGCAAAACCCATATGAGGAAACATTCGTGGCCCCAACGAATGCAACCACTTGGAGCAGTTTATTAATACAAAAGAAAAATATTATAGAGAGATTTTACAAGAGAGTTTCTCACAATTGATCATCGAAAAATGACCCTCCATGCTCTTTAAATAGATATAATGTATCAATCAGGTGTTAAGCCACAAATCAATGGTTGTTAATATCTAGAAGAATATGAACTGCCAGATCACTCTATGTTAGGAACATACCATAACCGTCAGATTTCCTAACTACAAATGCATACTAATGCATACTAAAGAAACACACTAAGAAAAACACTTTTACCTAGCAACACATTAGAACAAGTAGATCTTAACTAACTCCTAAGTGTCTAAATATCCTAACAGACTAGACCAAGTTTCTCACCTTGAAGGAAGAAAAATGACGTAGTGTTACTTTTGGAGATTAGCCTTCTAGAATGATAGTTGGAAAAGGTATTGTTAGTCTTGATAATGGAAAGACTAAGACACAAAATCTCTTTTATGTTGAAGGGTTAAAGAATAATATTCTAAGTTTCAACCAAATGTGTAATCAAGGTTACAACCTCACATTTCATTCTAAAGTGTGTGAAATAAGGGAAGAAACTTTTGGAAGATTAGTAGAAAATGCAAACAAAACCTCAAGAGATGTATACATACTTGATAACGTAAAAGGAGAAAAATGTTGTATGGGAGTGATATCTCTCTCATATTGTCAGTAAAGTGAAGCACAAACTCAGGGGGAGAATCTATTTTCCATTGATTTCAAAGGTGGAGAAATTGCAGACAGATGAATAATTGCATACAAAAGAAGAGTTGCAGATAGGGGGAGTTTTATAGAATTGACTAAGGGTTTCCATCAATGACAAAGGGGGAGATTGTTGGAAATATTGTTTTCATTTATTTTAAAGAGAGAGGGAGCCTACATATTTCCAAGATAAATATTACAATCTATATATGTCCAAGATAAATATTGCAATATGGATATTGTTGAAAGTATCAATTTTGGATTTTTGATTATTATTTTGGATACCCTATATTTAAAAGAATGTTTTCCATACATACCTTGCTCAAATAGGAGAAAGAATTATATGGTTTGAAATCTTATTCCGAGACCTTCCAAATAGTATATGACATTCCTTCGAAATCCCTAGGAATGAGGAGATAGGAATTTTTCTATCTGAAAACCCAACAAAACATTGAGGTCGACTCAGTGAGTCTTTACAAGTTGGCCCTAAAAGTGGAGAAATAATTACTATAAATACAGGATATATTTTTTCATTTGTAGTGTAACCAAGATATATATCAAGTCTGAGGTGCACAAAAGTTATCTAAGGTGTGCTAAAGGTGTTGGGGTATCTTTCTGAGATATAAAGGTGTGCAAGAGAAGTCTAAGGGATTTTCTTGAGGTATTTCTTTTT
>JASDQU010374826.1:76835-87460 GCA_032191745.1 Picea mariana | reverse complement strand
CATGTAAGACAATAGATCAAGTAAATGCATCATTTAATAACCTTAATGAAAAAAATTACAATAATTCATCAATAACTCATTATCACACTTAAAATATCAAAAGGGAATCAAAAGAAGGTTTTAAACATGGTTGGAACCGAGTGAGTAAACAATAATCCCCAATCAGTATTCTCAACTAACATCGAAGCATCCTTCCTTCCTAACCTACTTCCATCTTCCATAATATCCTTTACTCTGCTAGAATAAGTTGGAGTGTCAACTATATTGACCTAACTCCAGATAAAACCCATAAGCGGAAGTGTCATACATCTTGACCAAGCTTCCCCAGAAGGAAACTAGCAGTCTATCACATGTCTAAAGGAGTGTGAATTCACACAACCCTCCCACGACTCTAGGTTTTGGAGGATAAATGGTGGGCAATACCTCCACCCCTCCTCATAGAACTAGGGTCAACACCCTAAATCAATACATACTATGCAACTACTTTTCTTAGAGTCGTGTCATCAAACAACCACTCTGGGAAAGCTACGTGTCCTTCCAAAACCACACTTACCACATATCATAGCAATATTTTGAATCATAAATTAAATAATAAGTACAAATTATAGCATGCACTATCTTCTTGATGTCTACGACATCTAAGTTACCTCGGCACTATAGTGATTTGGTTTTCACATAGCTCATCAACCTGTAGGTTAGCTCACCAATAACTCATATACGTACAGATGCATCACAAATTTCATACAAGAATCCATATTTGCATTGACATTCAATTAATAAATGTATGTCTATTTACATTGTGTGTTGCATCTATTATACATTCACAACATAACTTAAACTGGTATCCATGTATCGAACTTCCCCATTTTAATTTTCATGTTTAAATAATGAGATAACTATCTTTGTCATGAGCATGTATCATGTAACACATAAATAGGTCTAGATGTACACATTTCCATCTCTAACTCAGTCTAATTGACTCCAAAAAATGTTAAACATTGAATTATTAAGATGAGTAAACAACAATATTCTAACTACCTAAGGCCAAAATATGGGGCATTACATACACCCACCCTTCACGAAACTTCATACTGAAGTTATGGTCATTCTTGATGTAAGGAAAAATTCATGACACAACTCCTATGTGTCTTCTTTGATAGCAAACTATGTGTTATATTGGTCTTATTAGACCTTCACTTGATTAAAACATGTTGAGTCTATTAATGTGTTGATTGTCACTACCCTCATTTAGCAGACACCTTACTATGTCCCAACTCTATTTTATTACCACTGGTAATTAAATTAATGAAAATACATGTTTCTCTTATAGATTTATTCATCCTAAGTTCCATATGGAACCCCATGTTTGAAGTACAATCTACTGGTTTGATCGCCAGTTAGAACCTTAGCTCATTATCGGCTCTCTAGTTAAGTGCAACTTATATGAGTTTGATATAAATTTCATTGTGTCAAGTCTCCAATATCACAATTTATTTCTCCTATATATATATATATATATATATATATATATATACAATATTACTATATCTTTATCCTCTATACTTATCACATACATTTGTACTATCTTCTACTCACTCCAACTACATTTTGTTAGTTCTCTATCATACATTTTCTACCTCTTCCCAACCTATTTACTATTTAATCTCATATGACCATCATCGTAATCATGATTATACTTTCATACCTTTTATTATCTCATTTGAAGATATTATGATATTGTATCTTTGCAATTTTTTCTTTTAATTTTCATCATATTTTACCTCACCTTTTTTCTTTTTTTCCTTTTTGCCTCACCTTTTTTTTTCTTTACACTTTTATAACTTATTCATATCCTTCAATCTCTATAAATATTGTTACACATCCCATTGCTATACTTTATTTCCTAGATATTGTTCATTTCACATTTCCAATTATTATGTCTTTATTTGTTTGTTATATTTGTCTCTTCTATGATGTATCTTGTATTAATTACTTCATCGCTCATTATTTTTATTTTATATCTATGTATGTTTTATTTTCATTTTGAGGATGGTAATTAGGGTAAACTGGATTCCACCAAAGTTCTAGGCTTTGATACACGACTCAATGTCATTACAACAATATACTCATTCAGAACTCAACATATCACTTGTAAAAATTGAAAATGGATGGAAAAAATAACACTCCTACTCACAACCCCCAAACTCCACAATTATACCTTAATTACTTATCTTAAATATGTTTACATTTCTTATTTTAATACTACATATAATTAGTTTATTTGTTTATTTATTTTTATTTTTTATTATATTATAATTATTATCATCTATTACACTTTAAACATTATTATCATTTTTTTTCCAATATTCATCTCTTCTTTATTTTTAGATACTATTTGTTATTTTACCATATTATACCATTTAACATATTCATCCCTACCCTCCTAACATATTATACCATTTAACATAATCATTCCTACCCTCTAACCTATTCATGTGTATGATTATTGGCCGTGCTTCAATTATACTACTCTTTTCATATAGTGTATTTATAATTATATAAACAATCCTTTATTTTTTCATACATGAGTTATTATTATACTTTTGTTAAGTCCTTATAATTAACTTTAATTTCAAGTGTATGATTGGCCGTGCTTCAATTATACTACTCTTTTCATATAGTGTATTTATAATTATATAAACAATCCTTTATTTTTTCATACATGAGTTGTTATTATTATACTTTTGTTATATCCTTATAATTAACTTTAATTTCAAGTGTAGCTAACTTTCTTATTCATATAATTATGTCATATGTTGTCATAAATATTAAAACATAATACATTGGAAGACAATTTATACCAGATTAACAATAAATATTATTTATATATATATATTGAAAAACACAATTACAAAATTTTATTATTATTATTTTAAACATGGTGTGCTAATATTAAATATAATTTTTACAAAGATTTTAATAAATATCCTTCTTTCGGTCTTAAGGATTGTTAATCAAGAAAAGACCTAAAAAGGTTATTTAAATAATAATAAATTAAAAATTAAAAAGCAAGTTCTAAGCTTTACGGTTTTTTTTAAGAGATTTTTTTTACAAATCTATAGACTATTTTTTTTTTTACAAATTTCGAGATTATTTTTTTTTGACAAATTTTAATTGGTAGAAATTATATGATATAGTTTTTTAATATGCTTAAGTGCCTATTTATGATATGAAAAGTTGTAATCTCTCTATTCTAGTTTAGAAATTATCTGATATTTTTTTTTAGTATGCTTCAAGTGCCTACTTTTGATATGAAAACTTGTAACATTCTCGTTTAGTTTTTAGCTTAATAAGTTTTTGGTTTTCTCACAGCTTGGGAAATTGGTGGAGGCTATTCCCAACAAAATAATATGGGGATGTTTTGTGATTATGACTAATATCTTTTTTTATATGATTTGCTTTTTATGTAAATTTTTAGAATTTGGAGTACTTCTTCGACATTTGGTGTGGTTTGATCCACATTCTAAGTAAATTATTGGAAAGTAAAGTATTTACGGAAAAGATTGTCAGTCTCTACTAAAAGAGTTTGTCGACTATTTAGGATGATTCTTGTATGTTTCGTCGGTCCGAAGTCTAGAGAAAGTCTATAAATAAAGCTCGTGGGCACTCATTTGAGGCATCAAATCTTAGAGTCTTGGTTGGTCTTTATCTTATGAGCTCTGAGTCTTTATGTCGTGAGTTTGATAGTCTGCGCAGGAACTACTCCGCTGGGAGCCTGTGAACTAAAGTGGCAGAACTCACAAGTCTATTTGAAGAGTTTTCCAGTAGCACCAGAATCTGAAGGGTTTCTAGATAATTCTTGAGGTCAACCTATATTCTACTCGGGTCTGAGGTATCATGAAATGTGCTATGGTTGAAAGCTGTGAATTTGAGTTTGTATGTTTGAAAAGATCTGTAAATATTTTCTAAAATTAATAGAAATATTTATGCAATGCGTGTTTTTATATCATTCCTTCTAAGTAAAATTTCATTAGAGGTTCACCCGAGGTTCACTAAGGATTCTGGATCACTATTTTCCTTTTGTTTTTTCCGGCTAAGACAAGGAAGTCGCTCAGGGAGTTTTTTTAAGGAAAAGTGTTGAATCTACTTGAAGGATCGTGTAGGGGTTCGTGTAGAAGTTCATAGCATTAGAAGAAGGTGAAAGCAAAAAGAAAACATCATTCATCGTCGAGGGATGCCTCTGCAATATAGCTCTGATACCAATTTTTGTAGAGGTGTCCCTTGACGAGGAATGAGGCTTGATTTTTTCTTTCACCGTCTTCTAACATTATGAACTTCTACATGAACCCCTACACAATCCTTCAAGCAGATTCAACACCTTTCCTTCAAAAAACTCCCTAAGCGACTTCCTTGTCTTAGTGGAAAAAACAGAAGGATAATAGTGCTCCAGAATCCTTACTGAACCTCGCGTGAACCTCGAATGAACTTTTACTGAGAAGGAATGATATAAAAACATGCATTGCGGAAATATTTCTATTAATTTCAGAAAATATTTACAGAGCTTATCAAACTTACAAACTCAAATTCATAGCTTTCGACCATAACACATTTCAGGATATCTCATACCTTAGTAGAATATAGTTTGACCTCGGAAATTATCTGGAAACCCTTTGGCTTCTGGTGCTACTGGAAAACTCTTCAAACAAACTTGTGAGTTCTACCACTTTAGTTCACAGGCTCCCAGCGGAGTAGTTCTTGTGCAAACTATCATACTCATGATAGAAAGACTTAGAGCTCAAACATGAGAGAGCTCAAAAGGCAAAGACCAACCAAGACCCTAAGACTCGATGCCTCAAATGAGTGCCCCTGAGCTTTATTTATAGACTTTCTCTAGACTTCGGACCGACGAAATGTTCAAGAATCGTCATAAATGGTCGAAAAACTCTTTTAGTACAAACTGACAATGTTTTCCATAAATGCTTTACTTTCCAATAGATTCCTTAAAATTTGGGTCAAACCACACCAAACGTCAGAGAAGTGCTCTGAGTTCTAAGGATTTGCATGAAAAGAAAATCATACGGATAAGATATTAGTCATGATCCCAAAACATCCCCATATTATATTGTTGGGAATAGCCTCCACCAGTTTCCCAAGATTTTGAATAAAGCTTAAGTACTATGATGGTTCGTCCTTGGAATGATTGTGCAAAGATTCTTTTTTTTACAAGCCATTGGAGATTATGAGTTGCATACATTGACAAGATCATGTGATCAGTAATTTTGTCAGATTCAAAGAGATCACGAATTTCTCTAAGTGGAATATCTTTGGCTATGCATTCTATCTTTAAGCATGTTGGGTCCACTACGCTTTTGTTGATGATGAAGTCTCTCCACCAATCTGATAGCCAAACAGGATGGGTGGAATCATGAAGGTGGGTTACACTTTCGTGACAATAAGGTCTCCAACATTCCGAAAATCATTTTTCCGGTCGAACTTATTTCTTTTTTCGGCCGAAAGTACTACTTTTCGGCCAAAAACTCTTTCTGTTGAACCTTTGAACGTCAAATCGAATGGCACCCTAATGATGCCCTCGATTTCCATGTACATTTTTATTCGGACGGATATTTTTTCATCTAGTAACGTTTTTCGGCCGAAACATTTTTCGGTCGAATAAATGTTAATATATTTCCCGCACATCGCACCTGTCATAGTTTTTGCGAGTTCGGAGAGCATTTGCTGCTGTTGTGCTGAGAGTTTGTTTTGCTCAGAGCCTGTTGTGCTGAGAGGGGCGTTTGTTGTTGTTGTTTCGAGAGGTTGTTGTGATGGGGGCATTTGTTGCGGGTAGACAGGCAGTGGACGTTGGAGCAGCGATGGTGTTGTGGACGTTGGAGCAGCGAGCATCAATAAGGTATGTTTAGATTAGATTTAATTACTATAATAGAATTATAATTTAGATTTTTAAGTTAGGAATTAAGTTTGTTTTTTAGATTGTTGACAGGGCCATATTCGACCCTGTCCATGTACAGGTACAGGCCCGAATTTGGGTCTGTACCTGTACATGGACATGGTTGAATTTGGCTTTTTAGTCAGTAACTGAATGAATTTTAGTTTTTTCAATCTCTTGATATGGCTTCTCTACCAAATTCAACACTCTCTTTTGATATGGCTTCTCTACCAAATTCAACACTCGCTTTTGATATGGCTTCTCTACCAAATTCAACACTCGCTTTTGATATGGCTTCTCTTCCAAACCATAGACTCTTATCATTGTAAACTCCTCAAAAATGAACTTGTCTACCACGTTGGTGGTCTTTTCCAATTGTAGTGACCCTTTAACTAAAGGAATAATTATAAAGAATAATTCATTTTGGATAATAAAGTCTAATATATAAATAAAAGAGTCTTAGATGGGAACTAATTATTATAACTTCATTTAATATTTAAAGATGGGAACTAATTATTATCTTATTGATGATATTTATATTCATATAATATAACTTCAAATTGACAACTTATTAATTAATTCATTAATAACCTAGAGACATTAGTAGCTAATGTGTTTATTGAACCATAATATTGTATATGTGTTGGATATTTAGGCATAGCTAGCACACACATATCTCATATGTAGACGATAATAACAAGCGATGTTCCTAATGTAATTTTTAAAAGTTTAAATCCTAATAATGCAAACAAATAAATAAAGTAAATCACTGAGCTCCCTTTAAACCCTTAATTCCATCTCGAATATCCCATCCTTTCCTTTCTTTAAATATGTTGGAATTTTGACAATATTGAACTAACCTAGAGATAATCCAAATGCGAAATCTACAAACCTTTCAATCTAATATCTCTAGTAGACAACTAGTATTAGTCATCACACATCTAGGGAGTGTGGATAACATGACCCTCCCACAACACGAGGGGAGTTTGGATATCTATAGACATTACCCTTTATAACCATTAATTTTGTGACAATTAAAAGACTCACTCAATTGCATCTTCTTCGAAATATATATGTCATTAAAACTCACATTACTATTTGTAGAAATAGGCTTCATTACCACCATAAATTTTGTGACAATTAAGAATCACTCAAAATCATCTTATTTTTAGTATATATCCCATTAAAACTCACATTACTATGTTTACAATAGGTTATGATGCACTTACATTTGAAATTATTGTCATGATTGCTCTCAATCAACGTGAATTGTCACCTTATATGACTATATTTTATATAGATTTATAACTCCAACTAAGCCTCATAAATATTACATTTGCATTGCCTCATCAAAATTTATATTAGAAATATGAGCAACCCTCATACAACATTTGCATAGTTCATATGTTATATAATATAACATTATCCAATCTGTGATCAGATAAGAGTGCACCACTTAGTAAAGAAAGATTTATTGTGTGCCAAGATTAAAGGCATAACAAGTTGTTGTGCACCACTTATTAAATATTTCTCATGTTATTAGTGGGTGTGTGAGGTTATGAATATAAACTCTTTGGTTTGGGGATTCTAATGCATTGCATTATATGTGGTCTTTGTGGATCCAACCATAGGGAATTTTTAAGGGATCTCAAACAAAAATTTCATTCAAAAACTCAATGATTAACATGATTATGTAATTCACGCCAAGTTTTGCATTTTTTTGTGTTCTTCATTTCATAACAAGAGAAAGAAATAGTCATTGCCAAGAGTCATTTATATTTGGACTAGATTGACAAAACACATATTGAAACCATCTAGTGAGACCTAATGATAATGGGTAACAAAATCTTCCCCTATGCTTAACATGTCCTACATATAGTCATGAGTCTTGGTCACATCTCTGTGTAAGACATTAGTGACCTAATTGTGTAGATTTGGTTTTTCCCTTAAATTCATCCAATCAACATTCATTGATTGAATTTCACTTTTTTCAGTCTCTAGAACAACCAAATTCAACAGTCACTTTTGATATGGCTTCTCTTCCAAACCATAGACTCTTATCATAGTAAACTGCTCAAAAAGGAACCAGTCTCCCACTTTGGTGGTCTTTTCCAAAGTCTTCCACTTTGGTGGTCTTTTCCACTATTTAGGAATAATTATAACGAATACTTCATTTTCGATGATAAAGTCTAATTTATAGAAATAAAAGAGTCATAGATGGGAACTAATTATTATACTCATTTATTACTTCACACATATTGACCAAAGTTATTGAATGCTTATCTTATTGATGATATTTATATTCATATATAATATAACTTCAAATTGACAACTTATTAATTAATTCATTAATAACCTAGACATTAGTAACTAATGTGTTTATTGAACCATAATATTATATTTGTGTTGGATATGTAGGCATAGATAGCACATACATATCCCACATGTAGATGATAATAACAAGTGATGTTCCTTATATGCATATTTTTAAAATGTTCACAACTAATCATGCATACAAATAAATAAAGTAAATCAAACTTCAAGTAATCCTTCTTAAAAAAAGAATAATAATTCAACATTCATCCATCTTTAAAAATGAATTATTATAAATTAAACATGGTAGGAACTATGTGAGGAAACAAGGAATCATAATGGTATGAGGTCCATGTGACCTAACACTAGTGATATATCCACTCATAGTAGAAACATTTTCTAATGAAAACCCATATCATATCGGAGTTTTTATGTTAGAAGCCACATTTTATCCCTACCTTCTAGTTAACAAAAACTCTTCATAAGTATTTATATTCATTGAATTTTGATTTAATAGTATTTTTAATGGTATATCAATGTTCTGTAAAGTGATCTCCTTCTCCATTCTCAAATGATTTATCCAAGAATTGGCATCTTTATGTCAACCCCCATTAAGCCATAGGTGGATTTGACTAGAGTTTGAAGAAATCATAGGTAACAAGTATTTTCTTTCATGTTAGTAGTCTCTTGTGCCTGTACATTAGGTACCTAGTTTTAGTCATTCTCTTAATGGGGAAATAACTAATTATATGAGGATAGGATAGGTTGTATGATACTAATTATAAGATTATAAATTATAAACACTTTTGAATTTTCTCAGTATTTCTCCATGATTATATAAAAATTCTTCAACCCAAATCTTCAAATCCATATATAATATAACAAAATTGATGAGTGTCTCAAAAGGGGTTTATTTTTTCCCTAGAGCCAAAATTCATACGATTTACAATTGTTTTCAAGGTAAAAATAGGTTTTGGACATGGAGGGATATGATGTTAGGTTTAATAATCAACAACAAATAAACTCAAAATTATATCAAGCAAGGGAGTTAGGGAGTTTATAGTTAAGAAATCCATTAGTGGAAATATGGTTCCTTTATGTAACAATTAGGTATAAATCCCTTAGCGGAAATATTTTAGTGGAAATCCATTAGTTTATAGTAAAATTAGGTCCCTTTATGTATCCCTTAGTGGAAATCCCTTAGTTTATAGTAAAATTAGGTCCCTTTATGTAACTTTAGGTGACCATACAATATTTCACAGTTATGTATTTAGTTCAACTATATCCACAACTATCCAACAATTTGTCCTTAAATCTCTCAAGTGATCCAAATATATAATATAGCATTTGCACAGTTCATATGTTATATAATATAACATTATCACGAAAATTACATCTGCTCCACCTCATCTTAAATTTTAATTTATATTAGGAATACAAACATCCCTCAATCTCATCCCATTTAACATGACAATAAAGGAATTAGTATAAAAACACAATGACATTTAAACAATGCTAATGAGAAGTTTAAAGCAATGGCATATAATCCATGTTCATGCAAGACCTTCACCTCGTTGTGATTAAAACATGGGTGTGTGAGGTTATGAAGATTAAACTCTTTGTTTTGGGGATTCTAATGCATTACATTATATGCGGTCTTTGTGGATCCGACCATAAGGAACTTTTAAGGAATCTTAAAGAAATGTTCTAATATGTTTTTTTAGTGGATCCAACCATAGGGAACTTTTAATGAATCCACTTGCTTGTTGTTTTTCTGAATTGATTTCCCTTGGCGAACCCAACTTTTTGATTTCAATGACTTCTTTGTGTGGGTGTTATTGATTATTATGAAAATATTGTGGTTTTATCTTCTGTCCCTTATCCCTTTAGTCACCAGTCCTTGCTTGAGTAGTCAACCAAGAGCCGAATCGACGGTCGTCACTTCCGTTCTATGCATCGAATCAAATAATATTTCACGTTTTCAATGTTGTCTATAGGTGCAACCATGGAAAAAACATCTCCTACAAATAATTGGATATATTGAACAACAAACAATTCGTGTTAGATTATCACACAAGTACATCTACAAGTTATTTGAAAAAATTTAAACATAAAAATTTTACCTTCTCTAACAAGATCAGAAACTCAATCGCCATCAACTGACACTATAGTTTCATTTGATTCCATCTCCTCTGAGCTTGCAAGTGGAATTTTCCCTTTTACATTAAGTTCAGTATGTTTCCAAGCTTTAACATATCCTGCATTTTCGTTCTCGCAAATATCTATGGATTTTGTGTCCTCTATGCAAACTGAACAAAAACAAGAGTCATTTCTTCTATCAAATGCAAACCCATTTTGAAAACGTTTT